>JASDQU010307269.1:84080-94277 GCA_032191745.1 Picea mariana
CGAGACACCAAATTGGTGTATGAGAACCCCTCCGCCCAACAGTTTAACTAGTAAAGTCTACAGAGGTATATATACCCTACCCCCCTCTGGATTTGAACGTGTGACCTCTTAGGAAGAAACACATGTTCTTAACCATTAGACCCACTCAAATTGTATGTAATATATATATATATATATATATATATATATATATATATATATATATATATAATCGGCTATAACTATTTAATCTTATATTCAATAATAAACAAATTATATATTAAATAATTATATGATCATAAATAAAATCGATTATAAATATTTAATCGTATATTCTTTATATATTAAATATTTATTAAATATTTATAGTCGATTTTATTTATGATTATATAATTGTTTACCTACTAATTTGTCTATAATTAATATATATATATGAATGAAATGGTACGAGGAAATTATAACTTTAAAGATAATATTTAATTGTTTACCTACTAATTTAAAGATAATATTTAATTTATATGACTATCCTTCTTAAATCTATGGACACGTTAGTATATATTGTACAATGAGATAATGATGGATGGGAATATATTGTACATATAATTTTTAAATCAACATTGTTTAACTACAACTAAAGTTGTGAATTTGGATGGAGTAGTGGGGGTGATAATTTAATTTAAAGATGATATTTAATTTTTATAACTATCCTTCTTAAATCTATGGACACATTACGTATCTAGATTGCAGAATGAGATCATGATGGATGGGAATATACCTTTAGCATAATTTTTAAATCGACATTGCTTAACTACAACCACTAAAGTTAAAGTGAATTTGAATGGAGTAGTGGGTTGATAATGTAGAAAATGGTACAAATTAAACAAATAAATAAGAATGCTCATCAATAAAATGGGGAAGAAGAATATGAAGATATTATGAAAGAAAAGTAAGAATGGCATTTAAAGAAAAAGATTCGAAGAATTATATATCTATATATATATTACAAGTTAAAAGTTAATTGGTTTTTTATTAAAAAAAATTGGTTTCTAAAATTTTGACAATGTTGAATATGAATTTTATATTAAATGAATTTTTGGAAAATAAAAAGTTATTTTTCAATTTTTTAAACTTTGATTGGTGAAAATTATTTATTTAACTAATTTCTCACTTGCATTTAAAAAAAAATTAATAAAAAGAATTTTAAAAATTAGAAAAAAACTTAAAAGTTGACATGTTGGTTGTAATTGGTTGCTTGTACTTCATTGTGTATTTTTTATGTGCAGTTGTACTTTGACACTTTGTTTCTTGTATTTCATTGCATACTTTTGACAGGCAGTTGCTCGGGTTCCATGTGGTTGCATTAATTATAAGCAAGTTCGTTGAGACATTTAAGGTATAAAATCTAACTGTTGTATGTCAAGTTTAGCAGACCAGCGTTCCCCACATTCAGATCATTATGTCGGACAAACAACTACTTTAGTAGAGAGTTTATTGTGTCCTCACTGTAATCTGCTATATTGTGCATCGAATTGTTCATTAATTGATTTTGGTTCACAAGAGTTATACACGAGGCAATTGACATTGGTCGCAGTTATGAATGACTTTCAATTTCGTCAAACTAATAAAGCAATACAATACTCTAAATTGCAAAGCCTATGAATGGAGCCAAGCAGTGGAGCCGAGCAACCTATATTATTGCAAAGTTTTGATCGGAACTAAAAGAAAAATGTTTTGATCACACACAAAAAGAATCATTAATTTAGTCCTATAATGATTCAAGGAGGCAAATTTTAGCTAAAAAATAAGGAGTTTCAACCTAATATTCAAAAATTGTGTGGCTTAAAGAGTATAATTACCTTCTATAAAATTCTACTTGCAATGAACAAAACTTTAAAAATGTTTTATTACTTGGGATTTCTTCCTACTGATTATTGATGACTCCTTGAAGCTTGAGATGTACTTAGGCCTTCTTCCTCTCATGAATCTTGAGAAACTAACATTGTAGTGTAAGAGGTAGTTTAGGCGGGGGGGACTAGAATGAGAAGATATGGATGAAGATAGAAAATCTTGCTCTGGCACATGGATATAACGGTGTGTATATCGCCAATACAAAAGAGGAAGTGTAGCAAGACACCCTATAACATAACCCATGACCCAAACAAATAATGGGGCTTGTGGCTTCTCATTCATTGAGAATGATAAAACAATAATGGAAGCTACTATCTGACTAACTATTATGGTAAGTTCAATTGATGTTCAAAGTCCTGAATTCAATGGTCTTGCTCGTTGTTGGCGGCCATAGTATCGTAAGTCAGCAAGTCTAGAAAAGGAGGTGGTTCTCAATGACAAAGATGAAGGAGCTAGTCAATATGTCACTTGTCTTCTTGTCAATGGTGCTCCCTCCTATGCATCTACAACAATGGCCTCTTCACCTTGATGAGTCAATGAAATCAAGGAGCTACCTGAACTTACATCTACAACAACATGCTCTTGACCTGTTAAACTAGACATGTGTTCCATGAGTAAAGGAGGCATGTCACTAAATCTTTCAGAACCTAAGTCTCTGGAAGCAGCAACCATGGAAGTTATCCAACGCCTTTAAAGACATATAGAAGCCAAGAAAAGCAAATGTGGTTCCACTTCTTAAAGCTTCTATGTTGTACTAAAAGAATATTTCAACTGTGTTGACTTCTGAGCACGCATGAAATTTTATTTCATTAGAAAATAGTGTCCAAGACTTGATAAAATTGATAAAATGTATTGCTTGAAAATAGTATCCCATAAAAAAATGTATTCCACAACCAGAACAAACCTCAGATTCAATTTTTTTGATGCATTCCTAGATATCAACTTTCCTTGTCACTAAGCTTTCACGAGTTAGCCAAAATGATGCATTACTCTAAATGAAACGAATCACAAGTCTTAAGGCTTGCAGGCCCCGATCCATGTTGATAATTTGACAGAGTAAGCAATCATCATCTAATTTAGAATTTCTAACCATCAAAATTGTTCCTTGTTTTGTAGAAAGCCAGAATTTGACCGGCAAGAAGTTGGTGTCCAATTTCAAATGCTTACTTTAAATAAACCATCAGCAACAAATTCAATTAATGTGTCTTGTCATCACAAGCATTCCCCCTAGGCCAAGGAAACAAAATATGTGAATAGTGAACTTTCTTTTGCATGAAATTTTTCTAAATGGCAACATTTCGTTGGTGTGTGAGATGAATCTCATGAAACTCTTGTTCGAATATAAATGCCAATCACAGTAATGAATAATGTTATATTTGTAATCCCTCATTTATTGATCATCACAAAAGTAAAACATGTAAATAAAATTTATGTCTTGAGTGAATAATTTATGGGACATTGCGGCACTTGGTTAAATAAACAACCATAAAATTGACGTTAATATTTTCGACATTCAATGTTAATGTGATTTTTCAATTTAATCAATGCAATATGTGTGTGATATGTTTTTTTCTTTTTTTACTTTATGAAAAAACAAGAATTGTCACTTTAAAATATTAAACAATTCTCTCTTTAAACCATTTTTAAGAGGCCGGGATAAGCAGCTTTGTTGCTAATTTCATTTGTTTTAAGTAGAAATATTGAAATTGTATTTAATAATGTATACATAGACATTGTAATGAGAAGATATAAATATTGTAATTTAAAATCATTCTTAAATATCATTTTTTTTAATATATATATATTAAAAAACAACTAAGCTTTAATGTTAAACAAAGTTTTAACAAGGAAAGTATCATATGAATAATTAAGTCATATACATTAGGTGTCCACTTAACATGATAGAACATCATCTCTCTTCCAAAAATCAAAGAGTGATTAGTCCCCCTAAGATCTGTAACCTTTTGTGAACCTATTGGAGTACCATTAACAATTCTTTTGGACAAACCATTAACATTAACATTTAATTCTTGATATATGTGATGACAATAAACTTGACCTAAAACACTTAGATGTTTCAAAACTATATAAAGATATTATAAAAGAAATGTTATAGATAGTGAAAAGATACTATGAAAGAGAAGTTATAGATCATTCCACTATTATGTTTAAGAACATATGTTTCCTCCCAAGAGGTCATAAGTTCAAATCCAGAGGGGTTAGGGTATGTATACCTCCGTAGACTTTAGTAGTCAAACCGTTGCGCAGAGGGGGTCCCTTGTCCCACAAACAAGGGGGTCTCATATACCAATTTGTTGTATGTTTTGGCCGTGACCTTAAAATTAGATGATGATGATGATGATGATTACAATTAATGATATTAGAAATTACAATAAAGTAGTTCATAATTTCAATTTTACTTTCATAAATGTGACATAAAGTGCTTCTGCTTGGCTAAGAGCGACCCACGACCCAGAGGCATCTGGCAAGAGTGAAAGTATGCCCCCTTACGGACCATCGATGGGTTATTCCATGTGATGTGGTTTTCCTTGAATAACAGTGATGAGTTACCCTGCATTCGTGGATAGCGACCAATGATGGTTGTCCCCACTACTAGTTGACAACTACATTATGGTTTTCCCACTATGTAAAAAATGTGAAATATAATTTTATAACTACGAATTAATAATATTAATGAATTGATAGTAAATTGAATTTTTTATCAGTCCCCGAGGTGTAGGATAGTCGGTGACGGAGTGTGTTGTTAAGCCACTCCGTGTTGAAAAGTCACCAGTTCAAAACTTGCGGGGACAAAAAATCCAACCATGTTAAGGGTTGGTGTGGCTCAAGCCGGGTGCGATCCCCGGGTGATTTTGACGGCTTAGATGCCCCTAAGTCGCGGTTTCTCAAGCCACAGGTTAATCCCGATGCCAAAAGATTCGGCCACATTAACAAACAAACAAAAAAATTGAATTTTTTATCATATTCGTAATTTAAAAAAAATCCAATTATATTTATATAAAATTAATACAAAAGATTAATAATCCAAAAATGACAATTATTTTGCATTGAATGTTTCAAAACAAATATATGAATTTATATTTCTATTTATAAAATAAAAAGTAATTAAGTGGCAAAGTAAATGTTGTCATATATATGATTGAGTTCATTATATGACAACATTTAGTATTGAGTTCTCCCGGACTAAGAGGTTAAATTGTTTATGGTAGGTTGACTGGAAGAGCCACAAGGAACAAATGAACATTATATGTTGGGGCTAATTTGACACAGATCAAGGGATGGCTATGAATGGATTAGCCTTATTAAGCATTTGCTAGGTTTTTGCTACACTTTTTGAGATTTAGAGGTTGAAAGATGTTCGACTAGAGAATTTAGGGGAGTTCGTATGATCTTGGAACTTGCAATGGCTTTGACGTAGTGGTTGTCTCCACGTGACATATCTCATTAGATTTTAGCCTACTTCGAAAAAAATATATATATAGAATTGAGTTAAATAATTTTTTAATATTTTTCAATCATTAATTATTTTTTTAAATTCCACTTGGAGCTTCTCTTGCATGTTTGACTCTATCTCAATAGTTCTAACACTAAGAGGATTGGTCTTGTCACCAAGTTGGCAAAGTTGTAAGAAAAAAGAGGGAACAAAGACACAATTGGACTCCGTAGACAATTTAACAAAACAATAGGTTATTATGCTAATGCTTGCCATTTCAGAGGGGGAGAGATCACCATAACCCAAACCGCTGGTTAGAAGCTAATAATCATTGAACGAGAGTTTAATGTTTTTTGTTGGGGTCAAACTCCAACCACCGCAATTATCTATCCCCCGTCATTAAGACTCTCTTTCAAACTACCTAATAATTTCTAACCTATGTTTATTTTCAAGATTTTGATCATTTGTTTATAATTTTTTTAAACATTTTATAAATTATTATGCTATATATATGTTAAAAGAATTGATATTAAATTAAAAAATATTTTTAATTTATAATAACTAAAATTTTAAATTTAACTAATATTGTTGATCACATTTATGAATTTATTTATTTCTTTAATTTTTTATAAAATACATATATATATACATCTATATCTATATATCTATATCTATATTAAGAGTGAAAGAAAATATTTTATCATTTATTTTTTAAATTATCAAAAGTGAGCATGGATGAGACTCTAGCCCTTATAACAATGGACATTGAGCATTGAATCCCAAACATGAACATGATTTACCTTTTGACATGGGAATGATACCTTTTTTTGACATGGGAATGATACCTCTTGTTCTATGATGTGTCTCTTTATGATAGCCAATTGGATCTATATATTTTTGGATTTTTGTCGTGATGTTATTATGTTTATATGATTTTCCTTTTCATAGGGAATGATATTTACTATTCTCTAATGTTTCTCTTTTATATATTTTTGGATTTTTGTTGTGATGTTATTATGTTTATATGATTTTTCTTTTGACATGGGAATGATACTTATTATTTTTTAATGTGTTTCTTTTATATATTTTTGAATTTTTGTTGTGATGTTTTTATGTTTATATGATTTTCCTTTTGATATGGAAATGATACATACTATTCTCTAATGTGTTTTTTATATATTTTTGAATTTTTGTTATGATGTTATTATGTTTATATATGTGGAAATGATACTTATTATTCTCTAATATATTTATTTATGATAATCAAGTGGGTTTATATATTTTTGGATGCTTTAGCCCTTATAACAATGGATATTGGACATTAAATTCTAAGAGATAAACATGATTTGCCTTTCGACATGGAAATGATATCTCTTGTTCTATAATATGTCTATTTATGAGAATTTAGAGGAGTTTGTATAATCTTGGAACTTGCACTGGCTTTGACGTAGTGGTTGTCTCCATATGACATATCTTATTAGATTTTAGCCTACTTCGAAGAAAAAAAATATAGAATTGAGTTAAATAATTTTTTAATATTTTTCAATCATTAATTATTTTTTTTTAATTTTACTTGGAGCTTCTCTTGCATGTTTGACTCTATCTCGATAGTTCTAACACTAAGAGGATTGGTCTTGTCACCAAGTTGGCAAAGTTGTAAGAAAAATGAGGGAACAAAGACAAAATTGGACTCCATAGAAAATTCAACAAAACGATAGGTTCCTATGTTAACACTTGCCATTTCAGAGGGGGGGAGATCACCATAGCCCAAACTGATGGTTGGAAACCAATAATAATAGAACGAAAGTTTAATGTTTTTTGTTAGGGCCAAACTCCAACCACCACGATTATCTATCCCCTGCCATTAAGACTCTCTTTCAAACTACCTAATGATTTCTAACCTATGCTTATTTTCACGATTTTGATCATTTATTTATAATTTTTTTAGATATTTTATGAATTATTATGTTATATATATGTTAAAAAGATTGATATTAAATTAAAAGGTATTTTTAATTTATAATAACTAAAATTTTAAATTTAACTAATATTGATCATCACAATTATAAATTTATTTATTTAATTAATTTTTTATAAAATCCATATATATCTATTTTAAAAGTGAAAGAAAGTATTTTATCATTGATTTTTTAAATTATCAAAAGTGAGTATGAATGAGACTCTAGCCATTATAAGAATGGACATTGAGCATTGAATCCCAAAGATAAACATGATTTACCTTTTAACCCTTATAAGAATGGAAATTGAGCATGGAATCCAAAGATAAACATGATTTACCTTTTGACATGGAAATGATACCTTTTGTTCTATAATGTGTATCTTTAAGATAAACATGATTTACCTTTTGACATGGGAATGATACCTTTTGTTCTATGGTGTGTCTCTTTATGATAACCACTTGCACCTATATATTTTTGGATTTTTGGATTTTTGTTGTGACGTTATTATGTTTATATGATTTTCCTTTTGACATGGGAATGATACTTATTATTCTCTAATGTGTTATTTTATATATTTTTGGATTTTTGTTGAGATATAATGTGACATGGAAATAATACTTACTATTTTATAATGTGTCTTTTTAATATATTTTTGAACTATTTTATAATGTGTCTTTTTAATATATTTTTGAATTTTTGTTGTGATGTTATTATGTTTATATGATTTTACTTTTGACGTGGAAATGATACTTACTATTCTTTAATATATCTCTTTATGAATCTCTTTGTGATAACCAAGTGGGTTTATATATTTTTGGATGTTCCAGTCCTTATAACATTGGACATTGAATCCCAAAAGATAAACATGATTTGCCTTTTAACATGTAAATGATATCTCTTGTTCTATAATAACTTGTTCTATAATATTTTTATTTATGATAACTAACTGGATGTATATTTTTGGATTTTTGTTGTGATGTTATTATATTTATATGATTTTCCTTAGATATGAGAATGATACTTACTATTCTCTAATGTGTCTTTTTATGATAACCAACTAGGTTTATATATTTTGGGGATTTTGTTCTAATGTTATTATGTTTAAGTTGTTTTTAAAATTCTTATTATATTAAATTTTCCATAGTTTATAGGAGATTTAGTTAACTAAGTCTTAGATTCGTATATTTTTGTTTAAGTATGTTGTTTTAGTACATGTATAACCATTTTTTTTATAAATAACAAAGTATCCATAAAGCTTTCAAAAGTTGGGATTATTATTTTGTATGTATACCATGTTTTATATATACATTATTAATAAATAAATGTAAATATTTTGTTTTAATATAAAGATAAATAAGAAAAGTTGAGAAGATAGTGTTGGTGCTTAGCAAGCAGAGAAGTACACAAGATATGTTCAGAGTGGGTAAAATATTGAGATAAGTCCATTATATCCTTGAGGCCAACATGTAACAGAGAACCATGGGACATATGAAGAGGGATGTGGGATGAGTGAGATGGTGTGGATAAGGGTAGGAACAAGTGCCAAGGGAGCATGGCATTGCTCATAGGAATCATGTACAAACAATAAATAAGAACTTGTTAGAATAAAACCAAATACCCATACTCATAGAGCCAAAATACCATGAAGATGCTTATCTTTGTTTTGTTGAATAAGGTTGTGAAAACTTGGTGTATGAGGGAAATAATCCATGAAAGGTTGCAAAAGCTTGAATATTAAGGTAGTGGATCCCTTGAGGCCATGAAAGATTGATTGTTTAGGGAGAAAATCCCTTGAAGCTATAGAAACCTGAATGAAGAGGGAGAAGATCCCTTTGAGAGGATATGGAAGCTAAATAGGGGAGGGAGTGGATCCTTGTTAGGCTGTGAAAGCCAAATATAGGAGGGAGTAAGATTCCTTTCTTAGCCAAAAAATTGAGGTTCGAAGATGACATCCTTTGATACCAATTGATAAAAACACAAGGTCTATAAAAATAAAAGATTAAAAAGATAATTAAAACAAGAGAAGAGAGATTTGTCAAAATGTACACACACATAATGGTTTATTGTCAATTGGGTCCACACAGGATCAATTCTTGCAAGTGACATTCTGAGCCCTTAATCAATACATTGTTGTATTAGTCTTCAGCCCTGAAGGATTTGGTTTACCCTAAGTATCATTCATAAAACAAGGGGAAGTCCCTAGTGGGTTTCCCTGGGATATGTATTTCATGGAAAACCCTTTACTAACATGCTCATTAAAATAATAATAAAAGAAAAAAACCCTAACAAACTATTAATGAGGAAGTAAATACAATACAAAGTTGCACTCCAAATGTATCGTGTTTTTATGAGAGGCTAGAACGTCTGGATGCTTAAATGATCAAGATTAAGATGAATATATGCTAATTTATTTTATTATTGTATTTTTATGTATTGTTATGATCTATGTTTTATATATATTTTCAATTATGGTTGGCTTTTTCTTTTCCACTTTTACACTACAAACCTCTTGGTTTTTCTTTCAGTTTAGTTTATAAGCATTATATTATGTTATTCATCTCATTTATACTAGGTTGTAGAATGTTGCAACCACAATCAAACGAATTTCATTCGATGAAATTAATACAAATGACAATCTTAGAAAATTTCAGCCCTAAAGAATGCTCTCATTTAAGAAGATGGAGATGAGAACAACTCATATCCTATCGCAAACTCTACAGAGGAACAATGAAAGCTTGTGATATATTTTACGTGTAGATCTAAGGTAACATTACTATGTGTTATACAATAGAGGTTTTGCCTCCAATTTAGTAGTAGTTTTTTATTGTAACAAATTTGTCTTAATAGTACTAACAACGTCACATGACACAAAAAAAATTTAGCATAATCATGTAT
>JASDQU010307270.1:4014-15493 GCA_032191745.1 Picea mariana
TATATATTGTATAATATTGATGGTCACTTGGAGAAAGATTAAAAATGGCTTAATTGACTTAAAATTGTTTAAGCACAGAAACAACTGATTCACTCCCCCTCCCCCCCTCTCAGTTGTCTTAGTAATTTCATATTCAACAACCAAAGAATGATAAATAAGGTCCTAACAAATAGCCTCCCGAAAACTCATCCAAGCCACAGAAGGGTAATGGAAAGACAAAGAAGGACACTGAAAAATGGTGGGATTTCCACAAAATCCCCTGGCACAACATCGATGAATTTCACTCAAAACAGTCATTGGTGGACGAGATCAAAGACAAGGAGCCAAACCCTGATTCAGAATTTGATTTAGAAAATATTGGTAGAAGAAATATCATCGATGCAAACCCCACTGTTATTATCGCGACTACAACAATTAAACCATAAGAACCAACAGATACTGAAGATTGGGAGATCCTTTTTCATTCACAGATGTGGGTGAAGGGGACACCGCTGCATTTTATCGTTGATAGTGGAAGCCAGAAGAACCTCCTCTCATTGGAGGTTGTGAAACAGTTGGGATTTTTGATAACACCACACCCACATCCATACAACACTGGGTGGCTTCGTCGAGGACGCGATCTCCGTGTCATCCAGCAGTATCGATTGGCATACAGAATCCATCCCTTCAAATATGAGGTATTATTCTATGTTGCCCCATTGGATGTCTTTGATTTTCTTTTGGGCTAGCCATATATGTGGAAGCACCATGCTATCTATGAGTCTCGACCCCATAGTGTCATTGTTACTCTGGGGGGTCATCTCTACATGATACCAAAGGTAGTTCCAGCTACTATCCCACCTAAACAGTGTTGCAATATAGTATCCCATACTATAAAATTAACTTCTTCACAATCTTTTTAAAAGGTGAACAAAAGGACACTACAGCCTCAGCCCAAGCACCTTATATCCAATAGAAGCAGGTCGACATGATTGCAGCAAAGCATAAAGAATCATTTTGTACACAGTCATCACATGTAGCCGTACTATTTGAGCACACTCAACCCCATTAGCAACAGGTTCATGACATCCTTAAACAAGCTAAACAATGTAACTTATCCAACAAGGAAAGAAGCTCATCAAGATGCAAATTCAGCAAACACATTTTCCTCTCCCTCGGGAACTCAACACAATTGAAACCATTTCTTCCTAAGGAGGGAGGAATGATCCGGATTATTTTCGGCACGAAATGAGAGAGGAGATATAATAAAGAAATGCACAGAGATATCACAGGTATTCAATAATATAACAGAAATGTATTAGAGATGCAACCATAAACACAGAGATATAGTAATACATGATTTCTATTAATGAAATAAATGTACAGAGACTATAAAAGTACAGAGTGAAAGACTCGTTAGAATGGTGGTAGCTTATCTCTGAGAAGAGATGTGACTGCTACTCACATTCGCAAGAAGATGATTACAATGAGGCTCTGAAGGCCTTTTACAATAAACATCAATGCCAAAAACCCTATACATCCAAAAACCTAACCCTAGGAGATGAAGTGCCAAAAGTCATGTGGGCCCCGTTTGGGTAAGTTAGTACATCAACTTCTCGGGGTCGTAACTTTTGCATACGATCTCTGCTTTAGGCATATGATAGCTCGTTGGAAAGGTATCATCGAGGAGATTCATTTTGGTGGCTAAATAATTCCTTTGGATATCATTGAGAACCTAAATATCTATAAACCATCATTTCTTCCCTCAAAATGGCCCTGGAAGTTAAAAACTGCTAAAAATAGTAAATTGCCAAAATTGCCTGAAAACTGTTTTGAGCCAATCGGAAAAGGTGGGTGGCCATCGATATCCACCTGGATCAAGGAATGATATAGGTGGATATTGGTGTCCACCCACCTATTCCAACTAGATCAAAATAGTTTTTTGGTAACTTACTATTTTTAGCAATTTTTTGGTTCCTAAAGTTTTGGGGCCATTTTGAAGGCCTAAATGAATTTTTTTCGGGATCGATCACCTCAATCACATCCAAAGGATCTGATTGATCCCACAAAATGAATCTCCTTGAACATACCTTTCAAATGAGCTATTGTGCACTCAAGATGTTGATTGTATGTCAATGTTACGCCCCCGGGAATTTGATACACCAAACTACTGAAAACAGGATCCACAAAATTGTTGGTTTTTCATCTTCCAAGGTTAGGGTTTTGGATTTTATTTATGATAAAAATGCCTTTGGAGCCTGATTGTAACATTCATATTCTTTTGAATGTGAGTAACCATTAGATCTCTTCTCAAAGATAGTTGCCACCATTCTAGTGAGTCTTTCACTCTGTATTTCTACAGTTTTGTACATTTCGCTCATTAATAGAAATTGTGTACTATTGTATATCTGTGCCTCTTGTTATATCATTTTCTCTCTTGCAATATATTTGTATATTTATGTGTTATATATCCTCTCTCATTTCATACTGAAAACAATAAGGATCAATTAGTACTTCTCCAAGTGTTATTGAAGAGACATCCATATGAACATGGAATTATTTTGACCAATATGGAAACACCATAATTGGTATTGTCACCATTTTCTCTTTTAATATGTCCAAACTTTGTTGGAACTCATCATTCCATTGAAACTTGATATCCTTCTTTAACATTTTCTCCATGGGCGCAATAATCTGTGCATAGCCCTTTATAAAATTTCTATAGTATCATGTATGTCCTAGTGTAGCTCTTAATTGGTTCACTAGTTTAGGTGGTGGTAAATTAACAATGACATCAATATTTGTAGGAACAAACAGAAAACCATGTTTACAAACTACATGCCCTAGAAAAATTCCAAATGGTGCATTGAATATACATTTCTTAATGTTCAAAGAAATTTGACATTTTCTACACTTGTCTAGCATTAATATTAAAATTTCAACATGATATTTTAATAAGCTAAATATTGTCCAATCATCCATATAAACCTCCAAAATTTTATGTATAAATATTTAAATGCATCTACCACTACTCTCAAAAAAACAACAGGGGAATTTTTCAATCCAAAGGGCATCACTGTGTACTAGTATGACCCCCATTCTGTGGAAAGTCTTATAACGATCCTCTAGTGCTATTATGATTTGGTGATACCCTGAAAATCCATCAGTAAATGAGTATTCTTACTGTCCTCCTACATTTTCCAATACCTCATCTATAAATGGATTAGGTAAGGGATCATGCAGATAGGCATCATTCAACTTCCTCAAGTCTACATAGATCCTTATTCCCCCATGCTTCTTCTCCTGAACTACCATAGGGCTAACCCACTCAGATTCTTCAACAGGTTCTATTATACCATCCTCTAACATTTTATCAATCTTTGCCTTAAATTTCTATTTATATACTAGATTTATCATGTAGGGTCTCTATCTTATCATTCTGGCATTTGGTCACAGAGGAATTTTCATTTTTCAAATTTATCCTTCTACCCCTTTCATTTATGAAAATGTTGATGGAAATAAGTCACTATATTCACGTAGTGATTTTTTTATTCTTTCCATTGTCCGGTTGTCCCAATAGTCACCAATACTTGCAATCTTTAGATTTTATTTTGTTCCAATATTGACTTTATTTATCTTTAGTGATGTAGAAAATTCTTCTGACTATAATTGTGGGCCTTCTACTTCTCTTTCCCCTTCAAATTTCATTATCTGAGTATTGTGTGGGTTTTCTTATGTCAGGTCATCTTCTCTGGCATGGTAACAATGTAGCAAATGTCTGATTGTTTGTCGATTTTTATTATGATAAGATGTTACAATTTCAACTTCAGGTTCTTCAAAAATATTTTATTTTATCAACTTCAATGTTGCATCCATCATTGGATTCTCATGTTCAAATGAAAATGTGATTAAAAATTTATGCTACAAATATGTTCAATTAACAGTTCCTCTATGCAGTTCGAGTTTTGTATACCAATTTCTTGGTATTCCTTCTAATGTATGGATGAAGTGATGTGTCCCTTCCTTTGGTGGTCCCTTCCTCTGGTGGTATCAGTCGCCATTGGGTTATGAATTTGTCTGTGTTCTCTTGGTTATCCTCTTCCATCATATTTTTCCATAGGTTTATTCTCCTATTATGTGCCAAATCTGATGCGCAGTAATATTTTGCATTGATACCAATAATGGATCTTTTTTGTGTGAGTACCTCACCAATGTGCATGTTTTTCTTTCAAGGCAATATCTAAAACTAATAACCTTTGACTTTCCATGACTTCTAACTCAAACTTTGTTAAAAATTCTTACAAATCATTTTGACCATAAAAACTTGGAGGTTCTCTTACCTCTATGCCAACCCATCTTAGTGAACACATCATTCTTGAAAATATTTTGGTAGATATCTCATGTAAGAATTGTTTCCAATTCTCCAGTCTTGTGTCAAAATATGAAGCACGAGAATTGATGCTTCTCCAGCTAATCATTCCATGTATTGTTGGGTTAATGTAATCTTCCTAACGCACGGTAGTTATATAGAACTGGTTGATCTCTTCCGTGATAAATCTCTCTGTCATTGATTCAACATATCTTACACCTTCTGAAGGATATAATGGTGCTATGACTCTATATTATCTTGATTCAAAAATCATTTTCCGGGTCTTCAAGTTGATGATGGCTTGATTGTCAAATTCCCTATCCAGTCCCAACAATGTTGGATAAGGTGTAGTATTATCCATTATATCAATTACCTCGAAATATTCCATAGTGCGCAAACCATCTAAATCCACTAGTATTCCTTTAAATCGACCAATTGGTATCACCCTATGTTGGTTTTATAATTTCTGTTGAATAGGTGAATAACCCAATGTAGGTTCCCCCATGCATTCCCATATTTTCTTAGGAAGAAAACTTACGTTAGATACCAAATCTAATATGATGTCACCCATGTTAAAGTATCCAATAATTGCATTTAGTGTGAACTCTCCATTTTTTATGGTCTTCCTATGGACATGATTTACTATCTTTTCTTCTAGTTTTATCTCTTCTTCAGGATTGCATTTTTCTATAAAACTTTGTAATACTTGTATAGATGTTTGATCATTTAATAACTTCAAGAAAGACACTAGAAAATTTCTTAGATTACTTACCTTTTATAAAGGCTAACCCCTGCTAGTATTATCATATGGATGCGGCATATCATATACTGGCCCATCATATCCTATCTATGTATTTGAAGTAGAAGGAATATTCTCCTGCAAATTTTCATGTCTAGACTGCTTGAATCTTTTTGTTTCCTTATGCGCATCAAAATGTTGTTGAGGTGTTGTATTTTTTCTAACCCACTGGTGTTGATTCTGATTTACTGCTTCTGCTCCTTTTTTTATTCCACCTCGAGTAACTATATTAATTTTTTTTCATCCTCTCTAGTTTTTGTAGCAATCTATTGAACATTTTGATTATTTTGATTCCTTTTGTTCTCTATCTTTTTTCAGAAGTATAGGTCAGTATTATGTAGTATGATCTTATGCGCGACAGTACATGCACGTTGTTGGTGGTTATGGACAATCCCTTGCATAATGTCTAGGTTGTTGGAAATTGTGGCAGGTTACTGGTCCTCTGCCTATTCTAAATCCTCCTCTTCCATGTCCTCCTCCTCTAAATCCTCCTATGTTTCCTTGACTTTATGTGTGTGGTGTATTATATTGTGGTGGCGCTGCAAACTGTTGAGAATTATTATAATGTTGTTCATTTTTTCCTATCATTATTTCAACCTACATCCTATAAGCATATAAGTTCCTTTCCTTCATAATTTTCAAGGTTCGACAATCGTTATCCTTATATCCTATAGATTTGCAGAAATTGTAGAATGTAATTTTAGGCACTATTTGGTATTTTTTCATCATTGGAAAATGATAGGGATCATGTCCACATGTTTTACATATTTCACACCATAATCCTCCTGAGGGTAATGGATTTGGAATTCCTACTCCCAAATAATGCGCAAATGTTGGGGAGTCAATTTTGTTGTGTCCTTTTGTTCTACATAAGGTAAACCAGAAAACTTTCCTCTTTTCCTTGCCTTTGTTTTGATTCAACTTAAATGTCATATTATTGAGATCCTCTCTAAGCTCTTATATAGTTGTATATGTATGTTTATATTGATTCTCTTCCATTTGTAAGGTTGCTTGCAAATCCTCGGCCTGAGTCTAGAACTTCTTTTGCCTCAATGGGTATTTAAAATTTGGCAATAATGAGTTTATGAATATTTGGATATGCTACATGTTTGTTATGGAATATTTCAACTTACCTTTCAATCGCTTTCACTTATTATCGACTTCCCAAAATGAATCTCCTGGGTTTGGTTTGATTTCTATTATCTCATTCATATATTGATCTTTTGAACTTGGTCATTGGAACTCATTGATTAGTGTCTTCTTTACATCTGCGACGGTTGTAGGTGCTCCTTGTGGATTATTTACTTCTAGGCTCATAAACTAGTCCAGTATGTGCTTTCTGAATGTAATTGTGAGTTGAGCCACTTTTGTGTATTCATCCATGATCTATTTATCTTCCCATATCTTTTCAAAAATAAATAGATGTCTCTCTAGGTCCTTTAATCCTTCTGCATGAAATTCTGGTAATTGAATGGTTGGATCTGCTCCTGCCATTATAAAATTTGTGGTACTTCCTTCGCATGGTGTAGATAACTGACTAATGGTACCTGAACTCGTAATTCCACTTGAATTTCCACTGGTTCCTTAACCTGTTGGATTCCTTCTGCCACTAATTTTTGGTTTTCTAAAATATTCTTTCTTTCCTGATGTATTAGTCGCACATGGGGTCGTGGGTTCCACACTAATTCAGATCTGGAATGGAGTTCCTTCTTTTTCATTGAACCCGTGACCTATGTCTTTTTTGTCATATGTGGCATACAAGATTTCCTCAATCTTCTCTGTAGCAAAAATGTAATATCCCTAGGCCAAACCCAATTGTAAATGTAAATGAAAATGTACTTAACTTGGTGAGTTGTTTATATCATTTTGTATGCACCTTTCATGGCATAGTGTGCGCATGTACTCCGTAGTAAAATGATGAAGTGTGAACATTCTTGGATACTGCGCGTAGAAACTTAAGTGCACACAATTTTCAGGCCAGGGAGCCTTTATGTATATGATTTGTTTTATCGGTTGGTGAGCCAGTTATTATAAGCTAGGATGCTTATGTTTTGATTAGGCTGGAGAGCCTGGATGTTAAAGGCTAGTGAGCCTATTTTTGTATATATCTCATCATTAATATAAAATACATTGTTGCACACAGACCAACCATGATAAAAGAGTATGGTGGACTAAAATCCACTAGTTAGGGAAAGGGAGGGGCTAAAAGTTAAGGAAAATGGCTAAGCTAGGGAGATTAAGACAAAACAGAATATTATATTAATATTTATTAAAGTATAAATTATGGATAATTATTTTATCCTAAGTTTCAAAGTTGGGGACAAGTGGGCCAAAGTAGCTTCCAACATGACAAGTTTCAAGTTGGGGACATGCACACATATTGTTGGGACTTAGTTCATTTTCCAAGATTCATCCATCATTTCTTCCAACATTCATCCATTCCATGAGCATACACTCACTCAGTCATTTATCCTACGTGCCTTCCTATCACTGTACCGGAACCTGTATCCATAACCATATTTGTTTTTGTAGCTGGTTAGCTAGGGAGCTGGACTAAAGAAGTGGGTTGTCAAGCTTGTGGGATATTGAAGAGGCGGGTTGTCAGGCCCATGAGAAATCTCTTTAGGTGAGAGAATTGTTGGGAATTGATTTCCTGAAGGTGCTAAATTGTACCTACAGGGCTCTGAGACTTCCTATCCGGCCTATTGTTGAAGCCCAGAAAGGAAGTGGGGCAGCCGAAGGACTGTTGAGAAGAGAAGGGGCACACTTCCTAGGGTGGGACAGGCATGTGGGGAATGAGGGATTGTAGGTTCTTAGTTTGAGTGGGCACCTGTGACAGAGTCTTTCCTGTTGTCTATGAACCATTAGCTTGGTTAGGAATCCCTTTACTTGGGTGTAGTTAGTCCCAGCTCGAGGGTGACCCACTACTGAGAGTGATGAGTAGTGTGGTCTAAGGTTGGGAGGTTGGTGGAAGGCCTGTACACAGTTGGTGATATTCTTACCAAGATAAGTGTCAACTGTGTGATAAATTTCCATGTTGCATTATTATTTACATGTTTATTTTTATGGGTATTGTCTGTATATGTTGCATGTATGTGTTTAGTGTTATTTCAGCATGAATCCATGCAATTAGAGAATACATTTGTCTGTTTACCTTTTATATACAAAGTTCCACAATAGTTCTATGTGTATATATTTTAATTTCATGCAATTCAAAAAATTTACGTGGCATAGCTTGGTTAGATGTTGGGTATGTTACAATATGTTCCGCAAAGAGAACAAAAGCGTTCTCTCGTGTATTGTGGCCTAGCCTGGGTGGTTGGGGACATTACAATATGGTATCAGAGACTCAGTTTTCAACACTGAGACTGGATGGGCTGAGCGAGTTGAGTTGACTATAAATTTCACAGAGGAGGGATTTCGAAGTGGCCAAATTTCAAGTTACAGAGCGTCCATGGTAAAATTTAGAAATAGTGACGCGTAATTGGGAAAATCCCCAATTTCAGTTGTTAAAATCATGAGAAAATGGAGAAATTCGGCCAAGTGGTGAGATAGTATTGGCTTAATATATTTTCTAGTGAATTCAAACCTGGAATTGGTCAAATTTGAAGTTACAGTGAAGCCATGGCAGATGGAGCAAGTTTTGTAATTAAAATTCTCAATTCGTAAATTGAGTTTGGGAGAAATTTGTTCCATAAATGTCAAACTGCATTGATTTGTTGTTGCAGAGGTTGAACTGGTGTTATCGGGGTGAAATTGAACAAATTTCATAGTTGCAGAATGTATATGGTAAAATTGGGGAAAAGTTAAGAAAAATCCCCAATTTCGATAGTCGAATTTACGAGGAATTGATGGGCATAAAAATGAATGTGCACAGGTGGACGCAATAAAAATGCATGGTGCGCAGTAAAAGGCTTGTGATATGTAAGAATTGGGTGCCACGCAGAAAAATATTGGCGTGCTGGTGCGTACGCTAAATTTTGGGCACTGCACGGAAAAATATTAGCATGCTAGTGTGCGCACTAAATATTGGGCATTGCATGGAAAAATATTTGTGTGCGGGTGCGCGCTCTAAATTTTTGGCGCTGTGTGGAAAAATGTTAGTGTGCGGGTGTGTGCGCTAAATTTATCATTGTGCAGTGTGCACACACATAATAAGGTGTGCACGGTGTGCACACACATAATAATGGCGTGCATGGTGTGCGCAATATTGGCAGATCGCAGAGGATTTTTGTTGTTGTGCCAGAATATGGGTATATGTCATCGTGAGACAGTTTAGTTAATGGTGCACGTAGAGTATTGGTGTGTGGTGGGAGCATCCTAAAATTTGGCATGGTGCAACGTGTAGAGGGAAATGCGTGTCGAATATCAGCATGTGATACAGAAATTGCGTGCAATAGGTAATAGTGCAAGAACCAAAATTTTGTGCGGTGGATATTGGCGCGCGACACAAAAGTAGTGCGTGCCAGTTATTAGAATGACAGAGAAGTGATGCACAGTGGTTATAGGTGCATGGAGCATGATTTACCTTGTGGCGTTACTGTGCATGGTAAATATGGGTGTAGAAGTTTAACTTTGTGTGTGAGAATTCATTTGGATGGTGAACAAAAGAAAAAAAACACGATTTTTTGCAACGTTTTATACTGTTTGAACGTCATCTTTTTGCAGCGCATTTTTTAGGCCATTAAGAGCGTTTTTAGGTACTCAAAAACCATGAGGAGTGTGCCATGGCACATTATGCCTATGTAGCTCAAATAAAATATCTCGGAGAGATATTTATAATGGTGTAAACCATTCGTCAAACAGAGCTTTTATGAGAAAGTTATAGCACAAACAGTGGAGGGTAAATTTTAAGACCCAACTAGCTTCAAAGAGCCATAACTTTCTGCTCCAGAATCAGATTGAGGCACAGGAGAATTCATTGGAAAGATATTGAACCATAGAAGACATTCCCAGATATGAATTAAATTTATGTTCATGTTAAAGATGTTTAAAGTGGAAAAGAAGGTACTTGAAGCATTCTAGACCAAAAACATGAATTGGCCTAGAACTTCAACAGGTGAAACTAGTAGCTCGGAACCCAGAAAAAGGTAAAACTTGGAAAACATGTCCATAATACGTATATGAAGAAACCCAATTGAAATACTACAAAAAATCCAAAGGATTAGGTGCGAAATTTCATAATTACAGCGCAGAGTTGCACCAAGTTGAAAAATGAACAAAAACATTAATGGGAAATTTTCAAATAACCATAACTTTCTGCTCAAGACTCGTAATTGAGAATGGGAGTAGGAGTTGGAAAGGTATCAGACAGTGGAATCTAAATATTCACCTAGAAAATTGATCTGGGCAATCAAATTTCCAAGAAATCAGAAGAAATAATTCTGATATATTATTGAACCAAAATGGTTCATATTTTCATGAAACTATTGAAACAGTTAGCCTGACAAAGTTTTGTTGGTTGTAGATTTTGTAGAGTTAACAAAAAATATATCAATTCAATATCAGCATAGAGTCCATAGTAATGGAAGAGGCACAGGGGACTTATAGTGAGGAAGATGAGATCAAAGGGATGGATGTCCATTTGGGCATTGAAGGAACAAACTCCAATGGATGTGGAGAAGGGATGAAAACATGAATATGGTAGAGACCATTAAAAATTTGCAGAAGGATTTCCAAAACCATAAAGATGATAATGAAAGGCTTATGAGAGCCAAGGAGTAGTGGGATGACTTCAACATGAAGTTAATTCAGATCTTGAACAGAATAGAAAATAAATTGGATAAGGAGAGTGGCTCAAGCAAATCAGGAAGTCACAGGTCTATTGATGAGAAAAGAAGAACAAGAAGTGTTAGAAGGCATCACCATCACTCCTCGAGGAATTCCAATAAGATAGAACATAGAAGATCAATTCCATCCCTTTTCAAGAAGCATAAGGGGTCTAGGGTGGATAAGCTACAAGGATAAATGAACAAAATCAAACCTCCTACATTTGATGGTGAGCACAAGAAGGATGAAGATTGAGAGACATTGTTGTTGGGCATGAGAAAGTATTTTCAATTGCATAATTATTCTTCTCATGCAGAAGGTAGAATTTCTATCTATCAACTCAAGGGAAAGGCATCCATGTGGTGGGATCATCTTGTGCAAGTGTAGCACATTAAAGAGAAAAGTGTTACTTGGAGGGAATTCAAGAAGTATTTTGAGAAGAAATACTTGACTAAGAGATACTATGACAAGAAAATTAAAGAGTTCTTTGAACTCAAGATTGGGAGTATGACCATAGATAAATATGAGAGAAGGTTTTTAGAACTGTTGAAGTATGTCTCTTT
>JASDQU010307270.1:58353-71993 GCA_032191745.1 Picea mariana
TTCTTTCACAATCAAAATATGCAATGGATCTTTTGGAAAAAATAAAATGCTTGATTACAAACTTGTTTTTACTCCATTTTAGTGTGGTTTCAAGCTTACCAAGGAAGGTCATTCCAAGAAGGTAGATGTTACATTATATAGGCAAGTTGTTGGCAACATAGTTTATTTAACACACACTAGACCAAGCATTTGCTTTGTAGTCAATCTAGTTTCCATATATATGAAAGAACCTTGAGACATTCATTGGTTGGTTTCTAAAAAAAATTCTCTATAGCCACGGTGCACCACACTATGCCATCCATTGTGCTGCTAGTCCCAAATTTCTTTTGTAGAATACACTAATCTAGATTTGGGTGGGGTGATGTCTATAACAGGAAATCCATTGTTGGCTATGTTTTCCATATTGGATCAATATCTATTAATCATTTGGTGAGAAAGAGTATAGAGAAAAAAATGAATCATGAAAAGAAGCAATGTGGATTCAAAATGTCTTATAAAAGTTTGGTTTTACCCAAAATTCTACAAATACCATATTTTGTGACAATGAAAGTGTGATCTAGGTTGTAGACAATCCAATTTTTCCTATTGAAATCAAACATTTTGAGATTTATATTCATCTGAGATATTGTCCAAGCTCAAGTTGTCAAATTACAATATTGGTGTAGTGATGAAGAAATTGTTGAAGCTAAATTTTTGAATCTACCAAGTATGTTGGGTATGTTGAAGGTTGATATTAAGGGAGGAATGGATGCAAAATGTGCCCCTCCGCTTCTCATTTTCTTGTAAATTATCTATATTTATTTTTAGAGGGAAAATGTTAGGAAATGAAAGAGGTGACTCTCTATGAATTTTCTAGATGATATTTGTCTACAAGATTAGAAGTTTCTATACTTTAGATTATTTTAGAGGATATTAAATTAATTGAATAAAAGTAAAAAATAACTAGAGTGGGAGGAAAATTCAATCATACCTAGCTTGAGTTGGACATGGTGGAAATATATCAAGTCTTTTATTGGTCCTCTTCTCCTCCCTATCTCAATGAAAGTAAAATGTGAGGTGTGTTCTGTGTAAATGGGCAAAAATCATGCTCGTGGTCCCTTAAAAAAGGGCATGACAAGAATGTATATGTGTTCCTAGGAATGTGCATGTATTCTTAAGAATGCACGTGTGTTCTTAGAAATGTTCCTATGTGGCATGTTGAGTAGAGGTTTGGGATTTTCCAAACCTCTAACATTAGGAAAGTCTATGTGTTCCTAGGAACGCACACACATTTCTACGGGTGCAAGTTCCTACTCACCCCCTTTCCACTTTATTGTCCACCGGCTTCATGCACTCACCCATAGATATATTACCCCATAACACAAAGAATTAGCATGCCCATAACAGAGAGGAAAAGAGGAAACTTGAAGTCCATTTGACCTATGATTCTGAATATGAAATGTAGTTTTTGTTTCTACATTATTGGTGTTGTAGGGAGTACTATATAGAGTTGGATTCATAATATTATTTAATTTTCTTATGTCTTTGTTTATTTTTAGTCAAGGGGTGGTATAACTATAACCAATTTGATATTTTTCAAAAATATGAAGTAGGAAGGTGTGAAAAGGGTGAATTGGAAGTTGATAAGGGGGTTCAACATGGAATCCCATGCCAATGAAAAGAGTAAGTCATAATTGGGAATAGATAAATCTTGAGCTAGACAAAAAGATACATAGCAAAAGGATATACTTGCAACCTATCAATGTTGATTCTCAAAGGAGGTCAAGAGAGAGAATGAAGACATAAAAAATTGAGTTAGGATTAAAAGAGGCTACAATTAAATGACCAAACTAGGTGAAGAAATTACTCCTTGGCATCTTGACATGAGGTATTCAAGGAGAAGGGACAAAAAATATGCTAAGAAAGTTTATTTATATTGGCATATCAAATATATTTAGGCATGTGTTATGGATTATAAAGAAAACCAAAACAATAATCCTGAGTGAACTATACCAATTGGAAAACAAATACAATAATCTTATCAATGTTATTGGGGGTTGTCAGGGTTCTAGTTAGGGGAAAGCTAAGGAAGGGTAAAAATTATAGGAGGTTGAAATAGAGGTAAGGGGGGGAACAAACAAGAAGCAATAAGTTTATGTCATAAAAAAAAACATCAATGGATGAATCGTATCCATCCCTCCTACACTCATTGACTTATGATTCCATTTTAGACCCTCAACGTATTTATTAGTACTAGATTGTAGACCCACAAGGCTATTATTTATGTCTATATTCTACTTTTTAGTTTATAGGACAAAAACAATTCCCCATGGGGAAGAGACATGGTACCAAAAGTATTGTTTGGCTATCCCTTCTTAGGACTGGCCGCAATATTCCTTGTAAAATTTTGTGTACATTATTAATATATAATTCTAGCTAACTTACCAAAATACACCTTTGAAGAAGTACAAAAATAAACGACCATTGATTTTAATTGTCATTTGAACTAGAACCACTATGTCAAGAAAAGAATCATTTTGAACTTGGAAAGCTTATTATAGTAATAAAAGTAGATGTATAAATGATACTTAGGATATATCTAGTTGCATCATTTGAGTAATTAGTAGTTCCAATTTGTATATTGAATGTATAAATATATCTCTGGATTGCATTCTTGTGTTTTAGAACCAAAGTTATTTACCAATAGTATTCCTAATTTTAGAGGAAACATTGTTTTTATATTTGTACATTCTTTATAAAAGAAAAGAAAGCAAAGAGGTGGACAACCAGTTGTCCCCAATGAGAAAAAACCTTTTAGTTTTTGTGTGTACTTTTTTATGTCTATTATAATATTTTGAATTTCTTGTTTATGTTGAATAACTTTGATATGTAGATATTTTTCCATTTGTTATGGGTTTCTTTCCAAGTTTAACAATTGGTTTGAGGGTAGTTGTTGGCTTTGAGTGGATTCCTTTATCACTAAGAAGAAGAAACTTGGTTCATGGAATCTTGGGTTACTAAGGCCTTGTTTTGAGGTCTTAATCGAAGAGATAGACAAATTTGATTGTCCATGTAAAGGAGCTCAAACCTAACAGTGTTGTGTTGATCTAGAAATGATTTTTTAAGGTATCCATATTTAGTGAGAGTATGGGAAGGTATCTATGGTAGGAAAAATGACATATTGATATTCATAGATTGAGAAATTCAATGGCTAAAAATTCGATTTTTGGAAGTTGAAAATGGAATATATGCTTATCAAAATAAAGAAAAAGGATGTTGCCATGAAGGATACAAAGTCGAATATTGTCAAGTAGGAGTATTGGTAAAGGTGAATGAGGCCATTGCCTTGATTTCTCTTAATTTATCTAGTTTTATGTTAATGAATGTGTCAAGGGAAACTACAACAAAGAAGCTTTGGTATAAGCTTGGTTCATTGTATGAGGCTAAATCCCTTATGAATTTGATGTTCCTATAGAAGATTTGTACACTTTAAATTTGAAGGATGTTGATCAGGTTACATATCACTTAATTCCTTTAATATGTTTCTTAATCATGTCAAGATCATCGATGGTGAAGTAAAGGATAATGAGTGATGCATAGCCTTGCTATGTAGTCTTCCTAATTCTTGGGAGAATTTGATATTTCCATAAACAAAGATATAAAGTTAAAAAATATCAAGATGGATGAGATTGTGGGTCAATTTCTCCAAGAGGATACAAATATAAAAACTTATAAAGGAAACATTGATTCAAAAGATTTGGTGGTTGAGGGTCACTCTAAGGAGAAAGATAATGAGACATATAATGGGAGGAAATGTAGATATAGATGAAGCTATGTGATTAAAGGTAGAGGAAACAAGAGTATACTTACCAGAGGTGTCATCAAATAGGGTACAATTAGAGTGAATGTAAGGTTTATTTTCAAAGGGAGAAAGAAGAAAATATGGAGGATTTGGTTGTAGCTGAGATTTCTATTTGTGAGGAAAACATGTGTCTCTCTTCACATTGTTTATTAACCAATGCCTAGGAGGATGCGTGGTTGATAGATTCAATATATTCCTTCCATATAAATCCTCATATGTAGTGGTTCATGGAATATTATGGAGAATAAAACAAAGGAAACATCATTCTTGGAGATAATTTCTCTTATGAAACTTTCATACATGGTAGTGTAAATATTCAATAGAAATATGGATCTGCAAAGTGGATTCCCAATGTGCATCATGTGTTAGGATTGGAACAAAACTTACTTTTAGTGATTCAAATGGTTAACAAAGGTGTTGATACAATATTCTCTAAAATGTATTGTAGATTTATTTAAGGGGAAATGGTTTTGTCCAAGGGTATTTATCTTGGAACTTTGTACAAGTTGGAGGTGACTACTCAATTCATGGGTAGTGGTAATGAAGATTCAATGAAAAATGATAAATCATTGAAATTTTTGAATACATTGAACATCATGTTGTGGCATTGATGTATGGGACATCTAGGTGAAAAGAACCTACAAGAGTTATGTACTAATAAGACCATCCTTGGAATTGATAAAGGACTCTTTTGATTTTTATGAGGCATGTGTGCTCGAAAATAAAAAGAGTATTTAATTTTCCTTGAGTAACAAGAAAGTTCAATAGGTTCTTAAGTTATATGTGTGGGCTTGTGGATGAGGTCTCCATTGGAGAATATAACTATTATATAATTTTCATTAATGATTTCTCACATAATTAATGGGATTACTTCATGACAAATAAAAGTGATGAGCTCAAAAATTTTAATACCTTTGATGCCTTGGCTGAAAGCAAAAGTGGGAAGAACTTGAAGGATTTGAAGTGATGATGGTGGTGAGTATTGTACCAATGATTTTGATTTCTTTTGCAAATCTCATGGTATTTCAAGGTACAATCTTGCCCCACATACTCCTAAGAAAATGGTGTTTCTAAGAGGTTGAATCAAACCTTCATGGAGAAATTACATAACATGAAAGTGAAAGCTAGTTTGAGAAAAAAAGTTTGGGTTGAAGTGGTTGCTATAATAAACTATTTGACCAACAGATCACGTACTTTGTTTGTGGGTGACTTAACCCTAGAAGAGGCTTGGATTGGAGAGAAACCCTTTATTTCACATATTGAGTGTGATTCTTACATGCATGTACTTATGGTGAATAGGAAAAATATTGATAATAAATCAGTTAAGTGCATTTTTATTGCATACATAGTAGTAGTCAAGGGATACAAGTTGTGGGTTCCATTTTAGCATCATCCTACCCATAGTCATAATATGTTATTCAGTGAGGATAAATCATGTGAATATTAGCATGAACAATTTGTATCGATAGAAAAGGTACAATATGTAACAATTCCATTTTTCCAATTTGGAGGTGAATATCAAGTTAAATATTTGGCATAGGAGAGGGGTGTAGAAATTTATAAGAAAGGACATGAAAATTAGCCTGAAAAAAATCTACCATTAGGAACAAATGAAAATATGCATCCTAAACATGATCAAATTAATTGAGGTCAAAATTTGAGGACGATCCTTTGTTATTGAAAGAGACCTAATAGGTATGGATATGACCTAATTGATTTTAGTTATTTTTCTTTAACTTCTAATGGAGATAATCCAAAAAATGCCAAAGATAACCCTCACTACAATAAATTCATAGAGGAAGAAATGAATTCCTTGGAAAAAATGAGGCTTAGCAATTGCAATATTTTCCTAAAGGAAGGAACATGATTGGATGCAAATGGGTGTTAAAGAATAAGCATAATCTATATGGTGTATGTAGTTTTATATGACGCATTTGGTGGAAAATGGATACTCTTAAGTAGAGGGTGTTAATTATGAGGATACCTTATCTCCAAAGGCCAACAGCAGGTGCTTGTGATTTGGAAGTGGAGAAAATCAATGTGAAGATAGATTTTTGACTCAATGAACTTAAAGAAGAAATCTTTCTAAAGCAACTAGAAGTATTTGTGGTATAAAGAAGAGAAGACATGACGTGCCAATTGAAGAGATCATTGTGTAACTTGAATTAGTCCCCAACGTGATGGTATTGATCATTTGAAAAATACATTTGGGGACAAGGGCTCGTAATAAGTGAAGTAGGCAATTGTTTTTACTTAAAGCAAGAAGGTAATAAGTTAATTATTTTCATCTTATATGTTGATGATATTATTTTGATTAATGGTTTTTAATAAGTTACTGAAGGACAAAAATTCTCAATTATCACATGACTTTGACATGAACAACTTAAGTAAATTGCATTATTGTTTGGGAATTGAAGTGAACAGAGACTTCCAAAAAGGATTTTGTATATCAACCAAAGAAAGTATGTGGAAAACATGTTTGAACTCTTTAGAAAGGATTAATGTATACTAACTTGCATTGCATCCCAAGTGGGAATGATTTTTCCTACTAAAATTATACCTAAGAGAAAATAAGAGGAAGATAACATGGTAAAACTATTATATGTTAGTGAGATAGGTAGTCTTATGTATGCAAAGGTGTGCATAAGACCATATATTATGCATATAGTGGGAATGTAAGTAGGCACATGGAAAATATAGGAAGAAATCATTAGACATGAGTGAAAAATATCTCTACGTACCTAATGGGAACTGAAACTATGTTATTTTTTATCAAGGAGATAGAATCAAGAAGCTTCAAATGCATGGGTTTGATGATACTAACTAGATAGGTGATATGGACAATGCAAAGTTCACTACTGCATATATATTTACTCTATTTGAAAGAGCAGTGAGTTGGAAGAGTAAGAGGTGAAAAATGGTTTCCCATTCCAGTATTAAAGAAAAGTACATTAGAGATTCATAGGATTCCATGGAATCCATTTGGTTGCAATAGTTATGTAGATGTTGAGTTTACTCTCTCACTTATAATTCTTGGGTTGACCCAGATTCATATCTCAACAGGTTTCCAACCAATCCCTCTAAAACTATCGGCCCTCCTGGTAAACTAGAAGGAAACACATTGTATAGAGTGCATTGCATAGTGTCACCCGAGATAGTTCTATGGGTGACTGCATTTCTCAAGTACTTGCAGTATAGGAATGAGTATGGATTTGGGAGTGTATTCTACCGTCTTCATACATTCAACATTTTATCCATTCAATATTCCTAGGATTCATTCATCTTTTAGTCCATGCATGCATTCTAACCTACTTAGCTTAACCATTCATTTGTAAATCAATCATTAACAGAAAGTAAACATTCACTAAACATCACATCCAACACAGGTTTTACCATGGTTCACCCCATCCTGGGCTACATCCACAAAGATTTGGCTTCTCTTCTCTTTTATTAGGTTTGCTGCAAAATATAGCACTGTGTGCATTACATATTTCTTCTTATAAGCATGCAAAGGTTCAAGACCCTTTATGAGGCAGACTAGATCACCCCAAACTCCTCGACCTGTGATCTGACCTATTTGACTCTTCTACAACCTTAATACAGTCGAAAGTCTCTCAACTTCTTAATAGTATCGAAATGACTAACTCTTTAACCACCCTAACCTATACCTCCTAGGATAGTATTTATACTAGTTTCTAGTCTTTATTCATTACAATCATTTTCCAAAACCCTAACCCTAACATGTTTAGGTGTAACTTCCTATGCACCTTGCATGTTTCTCCTCGTGCATGTTTCTTTTCGTTGCACGTGCTACTTTTCCTACCATTTGTTCTTCTCCAAAATTATACCTTTCCTTCCAAAATTGGGTCTTTCCTCAAAATAGGCATGTTCCCTATAGGCCCCCAACACTAATATGTGGCACGTCCCGAGCCACTTAGGGAGTGCTCGCTCCCTACACTACCCTATCCAGATTGTGGAAATTTTATGATAGTTCCTTTGCTTTCTCTCTCATCTGCATGCCTTTGGTTGTTAGCACCTCTACTATCTGCGTTGTTAACTCCTCCTACATTAGTGATACACTCTCTTCTTTTGCATTTTCTCTACCTATCTTATCTTCCTCCAACTGCATAATCATCTATGCTACTTGTTCTTGGAGGGGTTCCAATTCCACTTGTGTTTCTTGCTTCTACATCTGTTATGATTTCAACTTTTTCTGCATCTTCTTCATTTCTTGAGTGCCCTTTAAGCGCTCTGTGATGTTCATTGTCTTCTACCTTTGTTTGATATCTTGTATGGCAGCACTAATTGTCTCCTCTTCTTGGTCCCACTATTGGACCTTCTCATCTTCTTCCAGCATCGTCCATAACTGTGCGGCTCTATCGAAAATTTCTTCTGCTCCCTTTGCTTGGTTCTCTATCTCATCTATTTGGAGTGCAACTTCTTTTTTTCTTTGTTCTCGTACCTTGAGAGGAGTCATAGGGTTGAGCCTTTCCTTGAGCTCCTCAATCTCCTATTTGTATTGATCAATTGTTTTTGAATTGAGGTTTATCTTCTCCTCTGCACTTCTCTCTGCTGCTTGCGCATTGTTTTGGATGTGATTGTAAGTCTTTGTCAATCCTTGTTCTAACTTATCCATGCATTCTTTCTCCTCCTCCTTCTCTACAGTCAATTAGTCGCATGTAATTTGAAGAATCTTTGTGACTCCTCTACCCACCTCTGAGTTTTTTGCATCTGCATGGGCCTTGGACTACACTTCTTTCATAACAATGGCCTAGGGCCCATAGAGTGCCTTATTGGGTATATTTTCCATTACCATTTCCACTTGCTCCACCTCCTCCAGGGGTTTCTTCATAGTCTCCTGATCGAATCTGATCATTTGAGGTGTTACCAAAAATGTTTCCATACCCTGGATGATGAATTGCATTATTTCTTCACCTTATTTCTGCATAGGTCACCACTATGTCTTTTATTCTTGTTGTGTGGTGGCATGTGGTCCATATTTTCTTCTTAATTGTTGTATGTTTTCATGGACCTCTAGGATATTTTCCATGATTTCCTCCCACTTTGTTTTTGCAATTATGAACACTTCTTCTCTCTTATCTTGGACCTTGTCCATGACTAGATCTGCATCATCCTCTATCAGGGTGATGCTTGGGTCCTCTGTCTCATATCTTCATTTCTTGCGTGGTCTTCCTTGCTTTCTGTGAGGGTTGCACCCCACTTGTGGTACCCTAGGTTCTTTCTTCTCCAGCCTGTGAAGTATCCTTCTTCCCAGTCTATGGTTGGCTTCCCATCCTTGATGTTTTTGGTGTTCACCTTAGTAGTTTTGGTACTGCGCTAGTCCCCGTTTCCTCATTATGTGTTGTAGTTGTTCTAGTATTGTTAGTCGGGCTACCTATTCTAGCTAATGAGCCTGCTTCGACCTTGTCCTTAGACCTAGAGGACTGCATTGTTCTTGTCCTTGTGGCTAGTTTTTCTACTGGTAGTTGTCACTATGCAGGAAAGTCCTTAATGATCTAGTCCACTTTCTCTCTAGTGACGCAGTACTAAATCTCCATCCATCCCTTCTTGGGATCCCTCACAACTTGGATCCATACATGATGCATGGACGCCTTAAACTTGGTTACCCCCTTTGTCTCCTACACTACCTCCATCGATATGCGCCATATGTTCACTGTGTGTTGTTATATGTCTTCCATCAACATGGAGAAGACTGCATTATTGGCCTATTGTATCTTATTATCCTTGGCCTACTAGAGGTACTCATATCTATCTGCGTAGAATTTTCCCATCTTATCCAGGAATGCTGATAATTTCAGTTCCTTCCACCCTACCAATGTTATCAGGATGATCATCCATGAGTAATGGAACTCAGTCCCATTGTCATGTGTGTCTCTGCAGTCTATCAGAAACTGGTTCAATAGGTATGGTTCCCAGCTGAACATGACCCCCTTCGCGCACTGCGCGGCTGCTACAATCATGCCTACTGGCGCTTTCTCTCTGCAGCATTTCCTCAAAATTTTTCAAGCCATCATCTTTCTAGCAAACCTTGTCGCATTTTCATTGATGTCCTTTATGAAAATTCCTCTATTCCCCCAAGTAGTGTCGAACTGCACTTTGACATGCTCTGTTATTTCTTTTCCGCGTGCCTTGTTATCCAAATACTCTTTTGGATATGCGACGATTATGGGTAGAACTGTGATCTTGGAAATCAATTCCAAATCAATTTGTATCAGCCTATCCATCCATAGGATGCCTCCATGGATGCGGGCAACTAGCTATTTCATACAGAGTATGACGTTCTTAACACGCCCAAAATGTGGTATGTCCAATAGGTTCATAATTACTGATTTGTAGAGACTTTTTATCCACTACGATGGCTCTAGGATGGGTTTGTCTAGGGGTCAAACTTCCCGAGTGTTTATCGAATATATCTCCTTGGCCAAATTTGGGAATTTAGCCACATCATGCACATCATGGTCAATCTACCTCAGCTTAGGTACCTTTCCCAGCATGTCATCCACAGTAATGATTGTGTCTGGGAGATAAGGGATTATTTGCATAGGGGAATACCTAGGGTCAATGCTCAAAAGTGCACCAACAAAACCCTAGCTACCGACCCTTTCAGCAATGCCTCCAAAGCAGATGCAGTCTCACCCAAGGTAGAGGCAAGGGTGGTTGTAAGACTCAGGTGTCTGCAACCTTAGATGGGACACAGACCTGTGATTATCTTGCTTACAATGCACTTAGCATCAGTTATTCCTTAACATACATTCATTAATGCACTTCACAAAAAGCACAGAGCAGCATAGTAATTACTTAGATCTGGCACTTAGCAACGATAAACAGGTTATACCTAATAGATTAAGCACTTAGCATCTTATATATCATATCTAGCATGCATTCATATCTCATAAGCACAAAGAATCAATAGATCTATCTAAACATATCAAAGAACTTAGCAAGAGAGAGACAAACACATTAGCACAATACACATAGTTACCGTGGTTCAACCCCACCCTGGGGCTACATCCACAAAGTCTTCTTCTGTAAACCAAGTTATAGCACAAAGCCTTCAAGATCCTACCCCACCTAGGACAAGAGATCTATGTAGCTCACTAGATCCTCTTTCCCTGGGTAGATCCAAGCACTAAATCCTTCCCTGACCCATGCACTCAACACTTACAATACTTACAGTAGGCACAGAGCTCTTACAGTCACACAGACTTCTGATCATATAGATCTACTTTATGCACTAAGCCATTCACTTTAAATCACATATCTGACACACGCATCTCTTTTCTTACTTTGCCTACCCTTCTATTTATACATACAAAAGGCATAAGTAAGGGTCGATATCCCTTTCCCATTACAATATTCCTGAAAATCCCAAAAAGTCCAAAAATCCCTAAAAAGGGGCGGAGATCCCGTGATCTCCTCTTCGTCATGCGCTCCTTCTCCGACTGGATGTCGGAGTACCAAAAAATGGTCAAATATGACCAAGTATTCCTCAAAACTTGGTCAAGGGCCAACAGGCCCCCAACACTCACCTGTGACTCATCCTGAGTCACTAAGGTCTGGCCAATTCTTCTTCAAGAACCTCGAGTTTGTCTCGAGCCACTTCGACATCTTGCTTTGTGATTTCCTCCTAGTCGGTGAACTCCTAGATGAGTGCGCTATTGACTAGTCCTTCTAGGTGCTGCTCTACTGTAATCACGACCTCTTGTAGCTTTGTCCCTTGGTTCTCAATCTCTAAAAATAGTTGACATGCCTTATCCTGCAGAGGTTGAATTTGTTGCGTCACTTCCATGACCTTGCTCTGGATCATGTGGACATGCTACTGTGTGATGCATTGCTCATGGGATCACTTCATTTTCTCTATGGTTGATAGGGCCTTCAAATGCATCTGAATTCTATCTGCATGTTGCTTCACCTTCTGGAGCTATGACTCCAGTTTATGCAATTCAGGGTTCTCGGTCAAGTTCTCATGTATCTGTGCACTTCTGGTTGGTCGCACTATTTCTTTAATCCTTTCTACTGTACCCCGGGAAGTTATTTCTCATTGGTCGCACTCTTCTTGCAGGGTACCTGGGATGATCTAAAGATCTAAGTCCACGACTCTTTACTACAGTTGCTGAATAACTTCAGCAAGATTCATCACTTGAAAATCTAAGGGTTCTTCGACCTTTTGTTCTAAGCTAGTCACAGAGAGAAATGCTCTGTTGACATCTTCTTCGATCCTATTTGCTTCACGAGAAAGTGTTCCTTCTCCTTTTGGATTTTTGCTCTGTCTTTATCAAATTTCTCTTGGATGGCCTCCTTCTCTTGTTGTGCAGCTCGGCATTGATCTATGATTTCCTCCTATGCTTTCTTTAGGGCCTGGGTGGCCTGTGTTCTTACTTCTTCTTCTTTCTGAAGGCATACTTTGACTATGTCGGCAATCCTGTGGAGTTGAACTGATTCATCTCTTGCTTCTATTGTTCCTTCTGGCATGGGCACAGTGGAGACTACACGATTAGACTGAAGTGCTTGCTGCACTCCTTGGAGCTTGGCTTCAATTCTGTCGTACGTCATCATTGCTTGGCCTCCTGCTTTTCTATAATTTCTTCTATGGCTTCATTCAAAGTTGCGAGGAGAAAGTTGAAGTCATCGGGGGTGAGCGTGGTCTTCATCTTGGTCACGATCGCTTTTTCTTTCTTATTAGAGGAAGACTTCGAAGGTGACTCTTTTCTCTTCTTTGTAACTTCGACTTCATCTTCTGGTTGTTGTTCGACTTCCTCTAAGTCTTTGTTGTTACCTTCTTGATTGGGTGTGATGGAAGCTATCTTTACAAAGTAGCTATATACATCCTAAACCTCTTCAGGCTTCTTTGTTTCCTTTGTCTTCTTTGTCTTCTTCATCTTACTGGGCCCAGGTGTGTCCTATGCAGCTTCTGGGCTATAAATGTCTGAAATGTCCACTGGATCTGCTGGAACAAGGAGGTTCGCTGACCATTCCTTGGTGATTTCTTCTAGGTCTTCTTCGATAAACTTATAATAGGACTGAAGTTGTTCTTGGTGTTCATCAGCGTGTGGAGTTAGATATATAAAATGGCGGTCCATGCTGAAATTTATCATAGGTTGGAAACTTTGTAAAGTGTTTGGGATTATGCGAGGTTCACCCCCTATGGCTGCTTTTAGTTGGTTATAGTATCTGTGAAAAATTGCATTTGATTGCCACTGCTTGCTCATGTCCATCGAGTGCCATAAGGTACTGAACTTCACAACTAATGGTTCGAATGGGTCAAGTTCTGGGAAGGTTGCACCTTTTAGTAGCTCCCATGCAACAAAGGCAATCAATATTAGCAACCAGCTAAAGTGGAATTCATGCCCCTGGTCCTGGGCTTCTCTACAGTCAATTTCTAGCTGATTGACCAAGTATTTTGCACAATTCATTTGTAGTCCCTCTACGCATTTTTCTGCGAGGTCCACTATGAAGCCTGATACTTGTGTAGATCTATTCTTATGTACCATCTTCCCTGCTATTAGCTGACATGCGAGGCGCACTGCACCACTCTCGATAGAGTCTACCTTGTAACCTCGCGTGCCTTTTTCAACATTTCCATAAGCCTCTTTAATATTTTGTGAAAGAGAGCGGTCCACGGTCTTTCCAGGGTAGTATTCATGGGGATCAAGTCCCTGCATGCTAAGCCTGGTAATCCTATTGATCAACGCCGGATCAACAGTTCTGCGATGGTTTAACCACAAGTATCCTCTGTGGTAACTTGCTAGCAGCAATTTCACACAAGCATTCACCTCCT
>JASDQU010307270.1:72033-86210 GCA_032191745.1 Picea mariana
ATTGAGCAAAGTAGACTACGCAAAGTTCATCATCCATTACTAAGGGACAATATTCAAATTCCGACCCTTAGTACTTGTTAAGTACTTAGATGGTGCGAGCATGTTGTAGGCTTTACGGTCTCCCAGGTTGAAGTCGCAAAACTTCAACGTTGTAACTTTGTCTTGATCTACGTGGTAGGTGTGAACTCCTTTCGGTAGATATGCAGTGACTAGGGTGTATTCAAAGTCTCTATGGACACTATCCCTATTAATCTCACCACATAGAAGGGGAATGTAAGCTAGTAGGATGGTTAGCACTAACTTCGCGTTGGTTGCGTCGTCTCTATGCTTAGTTCTCAACTCTGCGTCAGCTCAAGATGTTCCAACTCAAGCAGTTGATGGGGAGGCCACCACACCTCTCGATGACAAGGCTTGGACTCCAGTGGACATTCCTCTTTCTGACATGACTCTTTATGTCCTTAAGCTAGAAAGTACTTCTCTCACCAATTCTTTTGTTGTGCTAAGCTCGTCGGACATGTAAGCTCGGGATCACTGTCTTGGGTTGTCAATGGATTGTCGGTACCATATTCAGATAGAGAATAAAGCTGGAGTAATCATTGTTTCATAACGTGGGTATTCTGTAAGCTCAAGTTCTCAATTGGCAAAAGTGTCTTCCGAGCATGGCGCGATAGAATAAGTAAGTAACTCTGCAATGGATATGAATATTCCATGACCATTGATCTATCCATTAAGGTGAGGTCCAATGGTATGGTGGTGGTATTTTAATGTTTTTCTTCCCGTCCATGGCGGAAGTCAAACGGGTATATCAGTCAACGACTATATTGCTTCGCCACGATGAAGTACCGGGTGTCGTTGTTCTGATATCATGGCGAAGTTCAAATTCTGCATGTTTTCCTTCTGCGGGGTTCCTTCTAGCACATTCTGTAATTTTTCCAACTTCGCTTTCTTCTTCATGAGTTTCCTTGACTTCTTTCTAGTGAGATTCATCTCAGTCATCCTTTTTCCATTATGATTCTTTCCTTATTTAGGCATGGTAACTTCGCGTTGTGGGGTAGGGTTCAGGATCAGTGTTTCTTCCTTCATTGGCTCTAGGGTAGGTGCCCTACTTTCTTGTTCTTGTGCTCATTTAGATCCAACATTCAAGTCTTGAACCTAAATAGCTTCACATTATCCTCTCGTTCTTCTATTAAGTGCATTATTCTTCTGGCCATGAAAGCCTTTAACTCTTGCTTCTTTTGTTCTAAGTCTACCTCTTCTTGCTTTCGACTCTGATCTTTCGCAATCCAAGTTTTGCCTAACAAAACTAGAAACGGAGCACTAATTTCCACAAACTTAAAAATATTGAAATCTTCTTCGATTGAGGTGCCATGGGTGGTCATGGCTATCTGGGTAATCCGTCCACATAAGGTTACCAATTTTCCTTTAAACAAGCTTACTCCTCCTAGTGAAGGAACCAGAGTAGGTCTTCCTGGGGTTTCCCAAGTGCTTTCAGTCATGATGTTTATCAGTGTTTCCTCATCCAGAGTATAGTCAATGTCGAAGTCCCCTATTCTCACTTCGACTTTTTCTTTCTTCTTGAAGATCTCTAATAAGTTGATGTCTCTGTGATCATTCAGGGTGTCTTTCATTTTCAGTAACATAATCTCTGATTCTTTCTGGGGTTCCTCTATAATCTGAGTCTCTTGATCTCCTTTAGGTTTTGCTTGCTCTATATTCATCTTTTCAAGTCTATCAATCATTCTAGGGCAATCCAGTACTTCATGGTCCATGGACTTACAACAGAGGCAACTAGGTCTTCTCCCAGGGAATTCCTTAGCAAGATGTCTCTGTCTTCTGCAACTATAACAGAGGGTTAATCCTCTCTTTCATTTAGATGTTCTCCAACTCCTTCTATATTGTGCACCAGGATCATGGTGGCTAGCCTACAAAAAACTCTTTCTAGGATCCTACATCCACTTGTTAGTCCAGACATTCTTTCGATGCATAGGTATAACATATCTATCACTATACTTATCATATCTATTCATATCAAACTTTATTTTATCTATTAATACCCTAGTTTTGAAGCTAGGATAGAATCTATCAAACATACCTAGATCCATGCTTTAGAAACAAAAAAAAATCACTTATCTTACTTATATAGAGCACAAAGCTTCCAGATCTAAGACTTTTAACTATTCTTACCTTTATCAAAGCACAGAGCTTATAGATATTACCTTTTTCTTGCATATTTGACCTCTTTCATCGAAGATCTGACTTCTTTTATTCATATCTAACCTCTTTTGTTCATATCTGACCTCTTTTGTTTAGATCTAACCTCTTTTTCTTGGCACAAATCATCACAGGTCAAACAGAACATTGCGCACTAGGGCAACAGATCTACGCACAGAGCTTATTTTTCACAAAGCTTCTTCTTCTTCAGTTCCAAACTATCACAGTTTCAGGTCCCGGCAATAGAACCATTTGTTGGCATAGGGGCAGACCTAGGGTTTAATGCTCAAGAGTGCACCAACAAAACCCTAGCTATCGGCCCTTTCAGTAACACCTGTGAAGCAGATGCAGTCTCACCCAAGGTAGAGGCAGGGGTGGTTGCAAGACTCAGGTGTCTGCAACCTTAGCTGGGACACAGACCTGTGATTATCTTTCTTACAGTGCACTTAGCATCAGTTATTCCTTAACGTACGTTCATTAATACACTTCGTAGAAAGCACAAAGCACCACAGTAATTACTCAGAACTGGTACTTAGCAACGATAAACAGGTTATACCTAATAGATTAAGCACTTGGAATCTTATATATCATATCTAGCATGCATTCATATCTCATAAGAACAAAGCATCAATAGATCTATCTAAACATATCAAAGCACCTAGCAAGAGAGAGACAAACACATTAGCACAATACACAGAGTTACCGTGGTTCACCCCCACCCTAGGGCTACGTCCACAAAGTCTTCTTCTGTTATTATCTTCTGTAAACCAAGTTACAGCACAAAGCCTTCAAGATCCTACCCCGCCTAGGACAAGAGATCTACGCAGCTCGCTAGATCCTCTTTCACCAGGTAGATCCAAGCACTAAGTTCTTCCCTGACCCGTGCACTCAGCACTTACAATACTTACAGTAGGCACAGAGCTCTTACAGTCACATAGATGTCTGATCACATAGATCTACTTTGTGCACTAAGCCATTCACTTTACATCACATAGCTAACACACGCATCTCTTTTCTTACTTTGGCTACCCTTCTATTTGTACATACAAAAGGCCTAAATAAGGGCCGATATCCCTTTCCCATTACAATATTCCTGAAAAGCCCAAAAATCCCTAAAAAGGGGCAGAGATCCCACGATCTCCTCTTCGCCATGCGCTCCTTCTCCAACTGGATGTCGAAGTACCACAAAATGGTCAAATATGACCAAGTATTCCTCAAAACTTGGTCAAGGGCTAGTAGGGACTATAATCTCCATGGCATCTGGTGCGTTTCTCTTATGTCCCACAATATATGTGCCTGCCTCTGCTACATCTGCGTCCTCTTATTCCCTTCCAGACTCTGGTCAGTCGACGATGTCTTCAACCAACACCTCCTCTTATTCATGGGACTGTCGCAGTCCCATTGTTTCATCAGGTTTTGCAGGCATCTCGGGGTTAGGGTTTGAAATCTCGCTCTGAGCCCTAGAGTTCTAACATATTTATCCTTGCTACATTATGGAGGTCTCTTCCTAGACCTGTGTCGGGATAATGAATTCTAGGTCTAAGGTGGTAACATCCTCCATATCGACCATGTTTTCAAGTTGTTTCATTCTTTCCTTATTCCTTTGGCCCTATCGAATAATCTATACGAACTATCCTGGTGTGCTGAACTTTGGTGGAGTCATCCTCTCTCAAATTCACACACTTTCTTGCTCTTGCGTAAACTACTAGCTAGGGCACGCTCTATGTTTCTCGTTTTGTGCTCAAAAATCACTAAGTGTTGAATAAACATGTTCTTTTCTCCTTTTATAGACTCTATCATGTTGGTTTGTCACTTTTTACATGCATTTGTGACGACTGTAATTTTTACTATGTGATGTCTTCTAATGTTTGTCACGGTAATTACTGCGCACAAATTTTTTCCACACTTTTTTATGGTTCAGTCAACTTCTATGTATTTTTTTGTTTTTCTTCCATTTTCTATTTTTGTATTTCTTTTTCCCTCTTTTTCTCCTTTTTATTTCTTTTTCTCATTTTGTTTTTCCTAACTTCTACTATAGTACACTATATACATGCCTTTCTCACTCAACTATAAATTTTAAGTGTTAGGAGGTCGACCGTCACTATATAGTTTCAGTCAAATTTCGTTGATCATTTCTTTCAGTTATGTTCCCACCAAATCCAATAGCTGCACAAAGCCCCCATCTATGACATTCTTTACTTCATACGGCCCTAGCCAATGTATTCAAAATTTACCAGGATGTTGGAAAAAAAAATTGTCATAGATTAGTACTAGGTATCCTTCCTTGAAACTCTTCCTCTTAATATGTCTATCATGCCAAGATTTGTCTCTTTATTTCTATACTTCCTGGTGAAATCCTTCCAAAATCCTATCCTCTTCCATCTCCATTAGTTTATTTAACCTTTCCTTTATGACACCTCTTTCTGTCATGTTGTTAATTGTTGCTATGCGCAGACTGGGTACCAGAAATTCTAATGGTACCACTGCTTCCTACCCATACATCAATCTGAATGGTGTATGTCCTGTCAACTTCTTACATGTATTCCTCTATGCCCATAGTACTTATGGTATTTTCAAGTGCCAATCATCCCTGTTAACATTGCAGATCTTTGTTAGAGCATTTTCCAAAATCTTATTTAAAGCTTCTATTGTTCCATTTTTTGGGGGATGGTATGGTGTACTCTTCTTGTGATAGACTTCAAACTCCTCATTCATCACCATGATGGTACTGTTGATAAAGTGAGTATCTTGGTCCCTCATCAAAATTATTGGACACCCAAATATGGTGATCACTTGCTCAAACAAATAGTGTGTTGTTGTTTCTGTGTTGCAGTCTTTTACTGGTACTGCTTCTGCCCATCTTGTTAAGTATTCAGTCACAGTAATGATATATCTAGCTCTTGATATTTTTGTTGGTGGATTGATTGGTCCAACAAAGTCTATTTCCCATTTTTCAAATACCTGCAAGGTTACTTATGGTCTTAGGCGAATCTCATCCCTTTTGTTGGGTTTTCCAACTCTCTGACATACATCGCATTTCTGGCAATATTCCTTGGCATCTCTATGGATTGTTGGCCACCATAATCCTACACATAATACCTTCTGCATAGTATATTTTTCTGCATAGTGTCTTCTTGCTATACCTTCATGAGATTCTGCCAAAATTTTGGGCCTTTCATGTTCTAAAACACATCTTCTCAAAATATTGTATGTGCCCATCTTATATAAGTGTCCTACAATAAGTTGATAGCCTGCATCTCTGACTACCATATTTTTCTTCTACATAGTGTTAAACTCTTGTATTATAATCCTTGTACTTAAGTATTCAATAATTTCAGTGAAATATTCATCATCTATCTATACTAAAAACAACTGCGCATCAAGGAAGTTGTCTTCCAAATTGGTAGGTTCTTCTCCATTAGTTACCCTTGACAGGTGAACAAGTCTTGCATTCATCTTCCCTGGTTTGACTATCACTTCAAAATCAAATTCTTGAAATAACAATATCCATCTACATATCCTCCCCTCCAACACTGTCTTGTTGACTAGATATTTGAGGGAAGAATGATTTATAAACATCTTAAAGTGTTTACCTAGTAAGTAGTGCCTAAACTTCTGAAGTGCATATACCATGGATAAGCCTTCTCTTTCTGTGGTGTTGTAATTCTACTATAATTCTGAAAATTTTCTTTTTGCAAATGTTATAGGGTGGTCTAAGCCCCCTGCTCCTAGTTGCGCCAGAATTGCTCCAAGGGATATGTCTGATGCATATACATGCACATGAAATGTCTTTTCCCAATATGGGAATGCTAGGATAGGTGTTGTGACATTTTTTTCTTTTAAGGTGTCCAACCCTTCTTAACAATCCTCATTCCACTAGAATTTGATATCCTTCTTTAGCATTTTTTCCATTGGCACAGTAATTTCTGCATACCCCTTTATAAACTTCCTGTAATAGCCTATATGTCCTAGTGTTTCTCTTAGCTCGTGCACTAACTTTGGTGGTGGTAAATTGACATTGGTTGCAATCTTAGCATGATCCACTAGTAAACCATGTTTACAAACTATATATCCCAACAATATTCCAAAAGGTGTACCAAAAATGCATTTCTTGATATTCAATGATATCTTACATTTCCTACATATTTCCAACATTATCCTTAACACTTCTACATGGTCCTTTAATAGACTATATACAATCCAATCATCGAGATATACTTCTATAAACTGATGTATGAATTCCTTAAAAGAAGTTATGACTACTCTTGAAAATATGGTTGGTGCATTCTTCAACCCAAATGGAATGATTGTATACTGGTAGGATCCCCATTTTATAGAAAAAGTATCCTTATACATGTCCTATAGAGATATTTTGATCTGGTGGTAGCATGAGAATCCATCTGTAAATGAATATGATTTGGCCTTCCACATTCTCTAAGACTTCATCTGTAAAAGGGGTAGGAAATGGTTCATGTAAGCAAGCATCATTCAGTTTCCTCAAATCTACACAAATCCTTATCCCCCATTGTTTCTTTTCTTAGACTAACATAGGGATTATCCATTCAGATTCCTCTACTCATTCTATGATACCAACTTCCAACATTCTATCAATTTATTCTTTCGCTTTCTACTTATATATTGGATTCAGTATGTAAGGTCTCTACCTAACCGTTATTGCCTCAGGTTTGAGAGGTATTTTCATCTCTATTAGTTCTCCTGCTATTCGTTTCATCTCTGTAAAGGTCGTTGGGAACAGGTCATTGTATTCACGTAGTAATCCGTTATTATTTCTATTGTTTGTTCATCCAAGTAGTCTCCAATACTGGCCATTTTAGAGTTATCAGTTGTCCCAATGTTGACTTTCTTAACTTTGATTGGTGCAACAAATACTTTTGATTCCATAGAAGGTCATTCCACCTCTCTTTCTCCTTCAATTTCTATAATTTGAATTTTTTGCGGGTCATCTTCATCTGGTTCTTCCTCTTCAACATGATGGCATGAAAGTATTTCTTTGACTCTTTGTCTATTCTTTTGTTGATACTTTGTCATGGTTTGGACCTCTGATTCATCAATAAATATCACACCTCTTATCTGCTTCAGCTTTGAATCAATGTTGGGGTTCTCATGTTCAAATGAAAAGGTTATTACAAAGTTTTGTTTTAATGTTGTCCATTCTGTAGTGCCTCTGCGCATCTCCTAGTCTACATATGAGTTCTCTAGGATTCCTTCCAATGTGTGGATGAAGTGATGAGGCCATTATTCTGGTGGTGTCATCCTCCATTATGTTCTGCACTTCTCCAAATTTCTTGTTGGTGTTCCTTGCCCGTCATACCTCTACATTTTATTGTTCCCCTATTCTACACCGAATCTAATGCATAGTAGTGATTTACATTGGTACCCGTCCTTAATTGTTTCTTTGTGCACACCTCACCATATTCCAGGTGTAGCCTTGAGTGCAATATTGAGGGCTAAGATCCTTTGATTTTATAATACTTATTCTTCATATTTTGTCATAAATTCCTCTAAGTCATTTACCCCATGAAAATTGGGAGGTTCTCTTATCTTTATACCAACCCATATTAATGTGCAGTCTATTCTTGTGCACCTTCTTGTGGAAACTTCATGTAATCTATATTGTCAATTATCTAACCCTGTATCTGAGTCAGAAGCACATGATGTGATTCTTCTCCAGCTGAGTACCCTATATGCAGTTGGGTTAACATAATCTTCTTCTCGCGCGATAGTTCTGTACAACTAGTTTATTTCCTCCAAATCCAAACAAGTGGGTTCCACAAACCTTTCTCATTCTAAAGCGTCTAATGGTGCAATGAATCTATATTCACCTTATTCAAACACAATTTTCCTTATATTTAGGTTGATTATGGCCTGGTTATCAAATCCCCAATCCAGTCCAAGAAATCTTAGATATGGTGTTGTGCCATCTATTATCTCTATCACTTCAAAGTATTCTTTAGTGTGCACTCCATCCAAGTCTATTGTCACACCTTTAAGTGTTCCAATTGGTAAAAATTTGTGTTGATTAGCTAATTTCAACTGGACAGGTGAATAACCTAATGTGGGTTCCCCCATACACTTCCATGTATTCTTATTTAACACATTTACTTAAGAGTCTAATATCACCCATATTAAAGTATTCAATCTTAGCATTCAGTCTAAATTCCATGCTTGTCCTTCTTCTTGTATGGAGATGATTGATTGTTTTCTGCTCTAATTTTTCTTTTGCCTTTGTATTACATCGTTCTATCATATTTTTCAAGATATTTACAGATGATGGGTCATTCAATAGTTTAACACAGGCTTGCAGAAACATTTTTATGTTACTTACTTTCTCTCAAGGTTGTGTCACACTAGTATGGTCCATTGAGGAAGGCATATTGTACATAGGAGAGTTATGATTTTGTTGCGCAGCTTATGTAGATGCAAAATTTTTATTAATAAACTCCTATCTTGCCTCCTTGAATTTTTCCTTTTCTTTCCGGGCATCAAAATGCTTTTTTGTTTTGGTATTATTCTTCACCCATTAGTGTTGCACTGTATCTTGTCTTACTGCGTTAGTTCATGTCTTATCTCCTCCTCGCGTGACTATGTTGATGTTTCTTCCATCATCCCTGGCTTCTGCAGAGATCTAATGACATTCTGGTTGTTCTGGTTCCTCTTTTCTTGGATCTTCCCCAATAGTGTCGGACAGTCTTATGTGACATGATATGTTGCGTGATAGTATATACATGTCGTTGGTGGAAGTGGGCATTCCCTTGCATAGTGTCCTGGTTATTGGAAGTTCTGGCACACTATTGGGCCTCTACCATGTACAAATCCTCCTCTACCTCATCCTCCACCTTTGTATCCATATCGATCTCCTCATGGTGTGTTGTATTGAGGTACCTAGTTGTATTGTGCGAGGTTATAATGTGGTTGTGCATTATTGTATTGTGACTGCATAGTGTTATATTGTTGTTGTGCATTGTTGTATGGAGGTGGTACCTAGTTGAATTGAGATGTATCTTGCCCTATCATCATTTCTTCTTTCACCCTATAAGTATTTGAAGTTCTTTCTCTCATTAGCTCCATTGTCCTACAGTCTTTATCATCATGATCCACTGACTTGCAAACATTGCAGTATGAACTCTTGGGTATTTTCTGATACTTCTGCATCATTGGACAATGACATGGATCATGCCCATGCATTTTACAAATATCACACCATGGTCCTCCTGTTGGCAAGGGGTTTGGTACTCCTATTTCCATGTACTGCGCCAAAGTTGGACATTCATTCTTATGGTGTCCTTTTGTCATGCACATGGTAAACCATACAACTTCTCTTTTCTCTTTTCCCTTATTTTGGTTAAGTTGAAATGTGAGGTTCTTGAGATCCTCCTTCAGTGCCTCTATTGATGCATCTATCTTTTGATATTGGTTCTATTCCATTTGTAAGGATGCCTACAGAGCCTCTCCCAGATTTTGGATCTTTTGTTGTCTTAATAGGTATTTCAAATGTGGTAACAGTGAGTTCACAAAAAGATGTTTATGTTGCATGTCAGTAATTGCATAATTCAACTTACCTTTCAACCGTTTGAACCTCTGATCAATATCCCAAACAGACTCACCTAGTTTTTTCCCAATTTCAATCATCTCATTCATGTACTGATCTTCTGACCTAGGATTCTGAAATTCATTTATCAGTATTTTTTTCACATCTGCAATAGTCCATATTACTCCTGGTGTATTGTTTATAGCTAGGCTCATGTACCAATATAGTGTGTGGTCTCTTAGCGTGATAGATAAATGCACAAGTTTTCTATCCTCATATGTGATCTGCTTTGCTTCCCATATCTTCTCGTAGATGAATAGATTCTTTTAAGGGTCCTATGATTCCTCTCCCCAAAATTCTGGTAACCTAATGGTGGGATCATGTCCTTCCATTATGAATGGTGTTGAACTACTACATTCACGTGGTGTAGATATTTGACTGTTACTTCCTGAACTAGTTCCTCCAGTTGATGCTCCTTGACTAGATATGTTTCTTACTATATTTGTTCCACTAAAATTCAGTTTTCTAAATGGTGGTGTTCTTTCTATTGTGTAAGTCGCACATGAGGTTATGTGTTCCACACTGAAAATGACGTGGATTGGAGTTCTTCCTTTTGTGCATGCCCTTGGACCTCTTGTTTTCCTTTCATAAGTGTTGGCACAGGGTGAGACCCAGGGTTCAACTCTTAATAGTGCACCAAAAAAATCACAACTATTGGCCCTTTCGAAAAAACATGTGAGGCAGGCGAAGTCTCACCTGAGGTAGAAGAAGAGGGGGTTACAGGACGCAGGTGTATGTAACTAGGCCGAGACATAGATCTGTGATAATAACACTTCGCAGAGTATTTTTTTAACGCTTAGGGAGTTACATACATTATTTCATTAACCTTATTAACATTGCAAAACATACCCCTAGATAGATCTAGCGTAGTAACAACAAAGATTATGCACCTAAAACACTTAGCACTATGAATCAGATCTAGCATTTTAACATAAGCAAAGCATTAAAGCAGCATATAAATATCCATTACAAATCTAATGTAAGCACTAATCAAAACATAATAGAGATAATCATTGCAGAAAGCAAACCATAAGACACCAGATGTACATGGTTCCCCCAGTGTGGGGCTACGTCCAAAAACCTCTTCACCTCTTTATTATCCGTCAATATCTTACATTATATTACTCATGTAAACTAATCCATAGAGTCAAACTAAGCACTAGATAGGATATCTGCGCACTAAGCACCAAATCCTCCTTTCAAAAACTAGGTCAAGGCACCAAGCTAACTCTCTATCAAGCACAAAGTCTTGATGCACATACATTCTTTTGCAAAAAGAAACTCAAACTACTTGTACTTATCTAGCTCCAACACTCTCTCTACTTTTACAATACAGTCTTCTTTATTTATAAATTTACAAATCCTTACAATAAGGCCTAAACATGGGAAAACCCCATGGGCCGACATCCCATAACCCATTAGAAAAACCCTAAATAACCCCTTACTAGGTCCACATTGACCAAAAAATAAGTGAGATCCACGATCTTAGCTCCGTCTGGGCGCTCCTTCCTTGACCAATGTGTCGAAGTCCAAAAGTGGGACAACTCTGACCAAGGTTTACTCAAAACTTGGTTGAGGGCCAACAGGCCCCCAACACTCACTTGTGACTCGTCCCGAGTCACCCAGGTGCATACAACGTTGATTCGAAGGCCTCAAGCTTAACTCGAGCTACCTCGGCTTGTTTCTTCTCCTGAGCCTTCTGCTCAACGAGCTCCTAGATCGTCTTCTTTGTAATAGGCCCTTCTAAGTGTTGTTCTACTGTTGCAACCACTTGATCCAATTGTGATCCTTGTCGATCAATCTCTTTGAACTCCTTGCAGGCTTCATCCTATATAGGTTGTATCTTATGTGTCACTTCCATTACCCTACCCTGGAGGGTAGTGATCTGTTGTTGTACTACACGCTGCTCCTAGGATCTCTTCATTCTTTATACCACAGTGAGAAGCTTCATTTGTGCCTGCACGAAAAATGTATGTTGTTGCACCTCCTATAATTGTGCTTCTAGCTTCCTTAGCTCTAGATCCTCGATGAGGTGTTCATATGTCTGTGCGCTTCTATCACTCAGTTTTTTTCATTCTGAGGAAAGATTTATTATCCTTATTAGTGTTTTCTTAGCAGTCTCCTCCCTCTGTTCACACACCTCCTACGGGGTGCTCGGTACTATTTGGGACTCCAAATCTGTTATCCTAGCCTGAAGTTGCAGGAGGGTCTCAGCGAGCTTCACTACTTGAACTTCGATCAGATCATGGTCCTCTTGTACCAAGCCTGGTACAGAGTGGCATGCTTTACTCACCACTTCTTTGACCATGGTCGTCTCTGTGAGAAGCTTCTTTGTTTCTCTTTGTAGCTAGGATTTTTCTTCCTGGAGCTTCACCTAAAGCTCTACTTTCTTGCTTTCCTAGGCTACTACATTGTCTTGAACTGCTCATAATTGAGCTAAGACTTCATCTTTCTCTTATTTCAAGGATTTTGTAGCCTTCTCCTTCTCTTCCTAGTGTTATCGGATTAATCGGTAGGTGCGGACACTAACAGATCTCCCTAGATCCATCTGGATCTAGAACAAAACAGGACAGGACATGACTCTTTCCCTAAGTTTTGACCATTGAATCAACTAGGAGGCAAGAACAAATAACATACCTTATTATCGCTTCCTTGGGTCTTTGTTGTTCCCGCTTCACTCCAACACTCTTGTGAAGTCAAGACCAAGACACCACAAACCAACCAAAGTGAAGATAGCACAATCTATTCCATTGTCAACCTAGATGTATGATCAAGGAATTACACAATAAAGTGGAAATAGCTTTATGGGAAAGGGACATGCCACTGTATCATATTAATGGAAAGTAAAGATTACAACCTGAGCCTTGATGTTGCAAGATTCCTTTCGATGGCTCTTGGCTCCAACACACACACTTGCTCAATCCTTGCATGAAGAAGATCAAATCCTCTTGATAGACTTGCTAGAGTCTCCAAGCTGTTGTTCAATGCTAAGTCCCTCACACAATTCTTTCACCAATTCTACAATGAATCTTGCTTAACCTTTTCCATGAGAATTCCCTCAATATATAGGAGATAATGAGATAGTTACTTGGATAAGAATGATCCCAAAATATCAGTGAATCCACTACAAGGATAACCATTCAAATGCCAACCCATCCTTATAGAAGATTCCCTTCTAGAAACATCGAGAATTCATCTTTTTCCATGCTTTAGGAAGAGTTCGCACCCTGACTATTCAACACAGTGCGAGAACTTCGCACCCTAGCTTAAAGCAGCCTGCGAGAATCAAGTATTCTCGCACCCAAATATACTAGCAGCCCACGAACCTTCTTTAAAAATGAGTTTTCTGGGAAGAGATGAAAGTAAATTTTCTCAGTAGAAAGTTCTTATGAAGAGCCTGAGTACACCATCATCAATACATCATCATGACGACCAAAATCATGGGTAACATAATGCCCCCCAAATTATGAGGTTGGAATCAGTGACAACCGAAAGACTTTGTAAGCTGCATGTGTGTGTTGGAAACCAGGAGCACACCTAATCGGAAACCTGCGAACAATCAAGCATCTGCAAAATATCATATATACCAATTCTGAGGTAGGCATTCCCATACTCAGATCATAGACGGATGACATTGTAGACACAAGTCATGGCCACCAATCATACACTGTGGATCCATGCCGTCAAAATATAGCATAGCCACCAAGAATACACTGTGGATCTATGCAAGAAATTTCAAATTGAGACGACATAGCCACGAGACATACACAGTGGATCTATGTGTCGTAGATTATACATACTCCATCACAACCTGGACAAAGAGATGATATCCAGGGTCTTCAATATCATCGCCCAAAATTACAAATCTAACCATGTGATTACATGTGTTGAAGTCGAACATGGTAGAAACCACTTGATTACCAGTCATTGATGAAACCGTTAACAAGTGTGAGGGAAATCACCATTGATGTCAATGACTCCCAAGGTACTCTAGTACAATCCACCGAGTGTGAATGCATGAGTTGAAGTCGAACATCCGATGGAATCTTTTGATCAGGGGTCAATGATGTAAAACCACTGTCGAAAGTGAGGAAACCTTCCATTGAGGCATGCAAGATCCAAGGTACCAAGTAATTTCTAAGTCTGGATTCTGGATAATGAGCTGAAGTCGACGGAACAAAATGTTGGTTGTGGAGCCTAATTATCTTCTTGATTCATAGGACCTTGCTTTCAGCCGTGTTTATACCCCATGAAGTATTTACACCCCAGAAGTATGTACACTCTTCCATGCGGGGGAGTGCAGAGGGGGGGTACCCCCTCTGCGGGATCCTGGGGGTCTGGGGTCAAGCAGGCCCCC
>JASDQU010307271.1:7319-19747 GCA_032191745.1 Picea mariana
TGATCTGCATGTGTGCTTGAAGAAGCCAAGTACACATCCCCTCCTTCTTCCTTGGAGGTCTTTTCTTTTGTAGAAGGAAATTCTTCAAATCCCTTCTTTTTCTCAACTTTGGATCTACACTGCTTCTTGTAGTGCCCTTCTTTTCCACATCTCCAACATACCTTTACAAACTTTCCGGGAGATTTAGATCTACACTTAGACTTAGATCTCCCACTTGAGAAATTAGATCTATTTCTTTCATGAGAACGTCCTCTTGCAAATAATGCGTCTGTTCTTTGTACTTCCATATTCTTTTGTCTCATCTCCTCCGACAACAAGGATGAGACCACTTCATCAAACTTCAAGGCAGTTGTATTACTACCTATGGCCACAACTAGACTATCCCACGAGTTTGGTAAAGAACACAGTAAACTGATACATTTATCTGCATCTGAAATTTTAATCTCAACAGATACTAACTGACTTACCACAATATTGAAGGCATTCAAATGCTCTGTCACCGAGTGTCCATCTCTCATCCTCAGGTTATACAACTTCTTTCTCAAGAATAGTTTATTTACTAGGGACTTAGACTGATACAACTTCCCCAACTTATCCCATAAATCCTTGGTTGTAGCTTCCTCTGACACATTCAGTAATACTAAATATGAGAGACACAGTCGGATTGTGCTCTTTGCCTTTCGATCCAACTTTTTCTAGTCATATGTTGAAGTTCCTATAGTTGTAGTACCTATATCTACCGCGATCCATTGATCTCTATCCACCAACAAATCTTCCATCTTGAGCTTCCACAACTCAAAATTTTTCTCATTAAACTTCTTGATCTCCATTTTCGAATTGCTTTCCATTTCTTTTCACCTGAAAAATCAATACCACAGATCTCCCACTATAACAAGGCTTATCATAGTCCTGAGCCAAACCCTTGACCACAAAGGCGTCCCCCTGAAGCCAACAAAGCTTTGATACCAAATGTAGATTTTAACCTTGTACAATATTTATTGCAAACATATTTTCAGTAAAAGAACAAAAAATATATAATGACAAATACAAACATTACACAAAGATTTTTCCCCTCGAAATCCAAACCGGGAAAACCATCATATTCTATATTCATTCATAATGTTACATTGTTTACAATACAATATACATATAGGAGCCAACGAAATCCAAAACCCTAACCCAATGACTTGGATTAGTCAATAACCCTAATTCCTTAATCGAAAATAGAAAACCATCAGCAAAAACCATGTGCCGAAAAACAGCCTAAAAATGTGACACTACTACTCATGCAAAGAATATAACACATACCCAACATGATTTACACGGATTCCAACATCCCCCTTAAACATAACTTAGCAAAAATATCAACGATCTAATCATTTGTTTTGCAATAAACATGAGATATCACATTCTCATGTACCAATTGTCCAAGGTAATATGCATGAAGCTCAACATGCTTCATATTGTTGTGTGCAACAAGATTTTGAGCCATTTGTATTGCACTTTGATTGTCACGGTACATTATAGTGGATTCCATATGAGGAAACCCAATCTCTCCCATCAGGTTGTGAATCCAAGCTACCTCAGCTCCAACAATCATTGCTCCTTTATATTCAACTTCAATAGTAATCAAGGAAACAACCTATTTCCTTTTACAACACCATATAACTAGGCCAGATCCAATATAAAACACATATCCAAAAGTCAACTTTCAAATCCCCTTACTAACCCAATTAGATTCTATAAATCTAACCAATTGATTTGAAATGTTGTTGAAATACTTAATGCCAAGTTGATTCATGCATTTAATATGCCAAACAATTCTCTTTACGACCTTCGGGTGGCTCTCCTTCTAATCCTACATGAACTTTGAGACTAGATTAGCAGTAAAGGCAACATTAGGTCTTCTATGAGTCAAATAAATAAGACCTCCAACAAGTTTCATTTGTATATTGTTGAGGCCTCAATTAGCCCTCCAAGTCCTTGGACTTGGTAACCCCTCTTTTTTGAACTTTAATTTGATCTTTGTCATCGAATGTGCACTTCTTGAATTATTTTACTTGTAATGTTTTGACAAAGCTCTCATGTTTCAAAGTTTGATTTATGAATATCGTAATGCTCGCATGGTTGCTTGAGAATACTAATATATTGGCTTATCCTTTGTGCTTTGAATGTGGCCTTTCGTCATTTTGTACCATGCCTGGTGAACTTGGTTGGTTTCATTTCATGGCACCTTTATTGCTTCTTGATGATGATTCCATTATAATTGACTTTCTCGTGAATTGATATTAATTTCATGTTGAATTGCGTGTTTTTGCTCTTGAATAAATTGACATTGGACCATATGCACATTTGATTGATTATTGATTCATATGATCTCATGGTTTGACATGCTTCAATGTTACTACTGCATATGTTGCATTACCTCGTCTCCATGGGATTGTTAATAGAAAACAAGTAGTAGCCAGTAAACCTTTAACAAAAGTGTAATAAGGCAACTATCAAATCAAAAAGCAGAGTAATGAGCAAGTGGCATATGCACAAATGAAAAAGGTGTAATGAAATGCAAAGGAAATATAAACAACCCATTATAACATATGGCATTGATGATAGGTTGTGTCTAGTGAAGAAACATCGTAGCTAGGGATCTCACAAATCGGTATCGTCAGACTCGTGGTTTTGGTGCCTTGTAGGAAACACAACGACAAGCATGGCGAGAATGGCATGCAAAGTAGCAAGGTGAAGGGAAGGTATAATCCCAAGCATGAAGATATGATATCCAACCTTGTCTAAGCTTATTAGACTAATAAAAAATGGATCATTATATAATTTATCATCTACTTTGGTACTTTCTTGGTGGAAAAATTGGAGCTATTGACTTTGTTGAAGGGGTTGGATTCCCTATGCTCAACAATAGGGACTAAACCCAAGGAAAATTAGACTCTTCCATGTTTGGTATGGAATAATTCTTCGGGTCATTGGTCTAACAATCATTTGATGGGATTTAGTAGTTTAATAGTTATTCGATTTCATTATTTTTTGTTATTTTATTGTTTTATATTCTAGGTATATCCACTGAAGAGAAATAAATAAATGAAAGGTTTTGAAGAAGTATGTGCTAAGGATAACCTGTGGCAACAATGAATGAAAGTTATCCGAAGTTTTATATTCTCGAAGAAACAATTCTATTAAGACATTATTACTTATAAGATATTATCCAAGAAAACAATGAACTAATTATCAACATAAAAGAACAAACTTATGAGGTAGAACYGCAAGAAATACTTCTACACTATTCCAAGTAACATAAAAGAAGATTAACTAATAAAAGAAATAATCATTCACCAAAAGTATCCAAGAATTATYCAAATGCATAAGATAACTTTAACAATATTGAAATTCTTACTAGATGGCTGAAATATTTACTTAGTTGCAGAATAATCCACCATGAATAAACACACACGTATTTGGTAAAGCATTGCCTTGGCTCRTTCAAAGATTCTTAATTAAGCTTCAAAATGGTTCTTTGTTGATTAATTCAAAATTTCATTACAAATYCATCGACCTCTTTTCCTTGGTCAATCCCTCTAKTTATTAAAAAAATTATTACTAAAAACAATAAATTCTACTTCATGCAAAATTGACAAAAATAAACAAAACCACATGCTAAGAAAACTCATGTGCACTTGGTGACTCATCAATTGCATGATCGCCATCACACTCTACCCACTGAGCGAACAAGTCCTCATGTGTATGCATGTATGGGAATTAGTGATGATCCATTAATGAACTGAGGGTTTCCCTCATTTCTCTAAAACAATGCATGTACTTGGCGATCTTTGGAATCAATTGCTCTAGCCTATCGATTGCTTTGGCTCCAACAACCATATACTTTCTTATTTGGTCCTGCTCCATGATAGTGATTGCCTCGATGAGTTCCTCATATTTCCTATCATATCCCCATAAATTAGACATCACCTCCTCCAAATCCCAAAATTCATCTAGTGACCTGAACTTATGTAGTTGAAGGTCTTTCATGGCCTCATTGATCTTTTCCCATGATTTGAGGCACTCGATCCACTATTATTTCATTTTTCTTTTGGGTTCAATAGCTAAATGTACCTGGTATTTGTTAGCTCCATGCATTCTTATGATGCTATCATCTGTCAGAATCCTAATAATGTGATCTTCACTACCCTGACCTTCTGAATCCTCCTGACATATTCAATTTTATCCAGTGTCCTAGTTGTCATTTCACTCCACTTAAGAATTTATTTATGTTCCACATTGCATAACAAGGTTTCTTGTTGGTAATCTCCAATCTTCTTCACAAATGTATCTCTAACTAGCTTGTATTTGTTGTGTTCTTCTTAAAAGTCTTCATTTAGGATTGACACAACACGAGTAGTGTCCTTATAGTATTCTACCTAATTCTTGAGAGATTCCAACTCTCTCCTCATTGCATCAACTTCTCTTTCTTCCACTACGGATTTATCTATGGTGGCATGTGAGATAGTCATTCCTACTCCTAACAATTCACTGAACCAAGCCTTTTTTACATCAAACATGGTCTCCTTTGATGTTATTAACACAACACTGTCTAGTGTCATCTTTCTTTTCCTTTGTGTTCTCTTTATGAGCAATTGTCTCTTCTTGTCATAATAAATGGATTCCACATCATCCACCTCATCCAATGGCTCAGGAATCGGTTGGTCTACCCAAGAAAATATGTTCTATAAACCCCCTGGAGTGTGGAAATGTTCTGTGACTGGTGGTTTACCTTTATCCACGGTTTCTACTTGTTTTTCAACTACTTCAAGCTTCATGTCTACTCTCTGATCTTTGCTTGGTTGTTCAACTTGATTGTCTAGTGTTCTTGTTTGTTTATCTACTTTTCCTAGCATTGTGTTTATAACCTACTCCTGGCATGGTTGATTATCTTCCTTTTTTGTGACTGGAACTACATGTTGCTAGTCCTTACTAGGTACCTGAATTGCAAATGGCACAACTATCTTCTCTGTGGTGTTTTGAACAAGGGTTTGTTTTTTTTCAACAACTTCGAGTGTAGTTTCTCCTTGATTCTTCCCAAGCTTAGTTGTTATACTAGATTCTTCTCTCTTTTCCAACTCTGGAGTTGCACCAACCACTTCTTGTTTCTCAGTGGTTTTGGTTCCAATGAACTCTGGAACCGATCCCTTTGTGGGTTCATGGGGTGTTTCTCCAACAAGTTCTTGAGTTGCCTTTTCAATAACAGGATCCATAGATGTCTTCTCCATACCTTGATTGGCCTAATATGTTTTTTCAACATTTACGTCTTGAGATATTTTCTCAACATCTTGATCAACTTCATTTTCTATTAGAACTTTTGTTTTTACTACCTCCTCCTCATCATCCTTTGTTAAATCTATTATACCTTGAGGAGGGACTTCTACAGGATGAACATTTATTGATTGATGAATGGTTTTTCCTATATCTTGTTGGGATTCCTCTATCTCTTTAGATTTCTCTTCCTTTTGTTGTTTTTCCTGCAATGCTTGTTGTTTTATTAATTCTTTCTTATCCTTTTCTTTGTTTAAGTTCATTTTTTGTGTAGCTTCCTCAACTTGTTGCCTATGCAACTCTTCCTCTGTCTTTTGCTAAAGCTCATGTTATCAAGTTGCTCTATTCTTCTCTTCTTCAATTATTCGACACTTAGCCTCTGCCTTCAACTGTATTTCTTCTACTCTCATAGCTTCCTCTGTCTCTCTCTCAATTGTCACATTTTGCGTTGCAACTGCAACACTGTGTCATAACATCTATTTGTTCATCTAGATAGAGATTTTTGAAGATAGTGAGATTGGGAGTAACTTTCCTTCCCAAAACCTGAGCACAAATTTGTGCATTTTTGGTAAATACCTCTCCATCTCATTTTTCATGGGCATAAGTACAATTAACAATAACCTACTTAGCATGCTTAAGCACCAGACCTTTGGGATCATGTCTTTGATACCTACCAGGTTCAAATCTATATTCTAAATGACTTAAACCCTCTTGCATGGCCTACAAAGTATGCTTAACGAAGTAATATCCAAGCTAAAATCCATAGGGGATAAAAACTCTCTTTTTTCTTTGACCAAGAAAGACCTGAACCCCTGAAGAATAGTTTGGTAACAAATTTCCCCTAAGACAATCTTGTTAAGGACCTATGCAAGTAACAGGTGAGGAGAGTCATTTTCTCTTAAAATTCTAATGTATTTGTATTTATATTCAATATACCAATTTTCGATATGAAACGAGATTTTCTTTGCATGTTTTGATAACCTAGGGCATTCGTGAAAAAATATGATAAAATAAAGTTGAGCCAGGAATAGGTCACATATCATAGAGTATGACTTCTTATATTTATTCTTCCATAGCATGTTGTATTAGGATATTTAGACACTTAGGAGTTATTTAAGATCAACTTGGTCTAATGTGTCATTAGGTAAAAGTGTGTTTCTTTGCTTTCTCAAGGTACAATAGTTTCAGTCATATTTGAAGGTATAAATCCTGAATATGCCCTTTAAAATTTTTGTAGAGATAATATTTCGGTTTTATTTCAGTTTTTTTTTCTAGGTTGCTACTCTTTTCTATTGTGTATGCTCTTTTCCCCACGCTCTGTGCGATCTCAACAAATTAGAAACATAGAGGAGAGGGTTTTCTTGTTTGTGCGATCTCGATAAATCAAAACAGAGGAAAAACTTGCATTTTCCAGGTAAGCTAATTGAGATCTAACCCTTGTCGTTGTCGAGAAGAGAATTTTTTTCTTGTGTGAAAAGAGTCTTTTATGAGCACACTCTCCAAGACTGCCTTCCACAACAACACCCCCAATCCTCCTTCTAAATAATATAATATGTATTGTACTAGCTCACTTGGTTAAAAGTTGATTTATTAAGTAAGAGGTCTTGAGTTCAAGTTTCTTTTTTGTTACTTTTTTTTTTGAAAAAGTTCATGCATCCATCGTAAAGTGCATTTCACTTAAATTATAAAAGTGAATCACTATAAGTAGCTTTCATATTTTATTTTAAGTTATTTATTTTSCATGCAACTTTCATTTATAAAGTAACTTCATTGTAAAAGTGATCCTCACTTATTCTATAAAAGTGGGTCACTTCGTAAGAAACTTATTTGTAAAAGTGAGGTTATTAGGAGGGGTATCACCACGTGGATCAACTTCTACTTYGCACGTGGCTCTTTATTTACTATTTATGTWTGTTTTTCAAAGGGGATAACTTTCACATCCAAAGTTTGTTTTTTAGTGTTGTTTTTTTTAAAACAACCTAGTTTTTCGAGATCTTCCCATCCAGACCATCAGTTTCAGATTTTAAATCCATATTCTCTACATATTTAATATGACTTCTCCCAATGATCTTTTGCTTACCAGTACCACATACTTCTCATGGAAATACCATATAGAGGATGTATTAAGAAGTAAAGGATTGTATCACATTACCTTGGGAAAAGAACAAGAACCCAATGATGATGAAAATAAATCCAAATGGGATAATAACAATGACGAAGCATGTGGATGGATCGAAATGTCCATCTCTCATGATTTAAGGTTTCACCTTTAAGGAATTGATGACCCCGATGAAGCTTGGGAAAAGATTGAATCTTTATTTGGTAAACACAACATTATTCGAACCCACTAGATAGAAAGTTAGATAATGACTTTAAGTCCAAATGATTTTCCTTGCATTGAAGATTATTTATCTAAGTTCAAAACACTTCGAATTTTATGTAAAAAGTGTCAAATAGATTTGGACAATGAGCATTGCATATATATTATTATTGCTAATCTTGGTATTACATATTCAGTGTTTGTATCTACCTTCTATGCCACTAGAGAATCTCTAGAGACTTCTGATTAAAAAACCCACTCTTGAGTCCTTTTGTGATGCTTTGATTAGAGAGCAAGATAAGCTTCTACAATTTGGAGTGATCAACACTGTAGGTACCTCCAACAAAGCCTTAGTGGCCCAACAAAAAGATAAATACAAGAAACCAAAGAAGTAAGATCCTTGCCACAACAACAAGAAAAACAAGGGTCCCAAACCTTCTCATCCATCTTCCACTCCTAATTATGGTGACAAAAGAGAAAAATCTAAAAGTAAGAAGATTGGCAAAAAATGCAACTTTTGTGGGAAACATGGTCATGTGGAGTTCAAATGTTTTAAGAAGATGGAAGCCTTAGAAGCATCGATGAAGAAGCACAACATTAGTATTGATTCTTCTTCTTCTTCTTCTCCTTCTCATGGACATGCACTTTATGCTTTTGGCTTCTCCTTCAATGTAACTTCTACTTCTTCTTCTTCTTAGTGGCTTATTGATTCTGGAAAATCTTATCATATGGCTAAGGATAAAGCCATATTTTTATTCTCTTAATGAATGTAACACCAAGAAAATATTTGTTGGCGATGATATATCTCTAGGGTCTGGAACAATTTAAGTATATAATGGTCATTGTTACCCCCCAACCTAGGGGTAACTAAGGAGATGATATCTCGAGGCCCGTAGGTAGAAGACATGGAGTGTCGAAGTGTCGAGAGCTAGATGACCTGTTGAGATCACATTCAGTAGACATAGGCCCTCCTCACCAGCATGCATTGTCAACAGCTTAGTAGCATTTGCCACACCAGCCTGGCCTAGAAAGGACAACTGGTCTTGCTACATGAGGTAACAAGTTTGGTCTCATGGTAAGTGTCACTTTAATAATTGAAAGTGTTTGAGCATGTTTCAAATGGTCTTTTCTTGATTAAGGAATGTTTGCTTGGAAATTATACCTTTTGCCTTATTTCACCTTGGTGGTTGACATGGTTTCCCAGTAAGTGGGTCACCCTTGGGAAAAGGGTTGCTACTAGGGGGTCTCCTTGAAGGTTCATCATACATTTCCCGCTCATACTTGTCACTTTCCACACCTCCTCCCCTCTGTTTCCTCATCTTTTGGGTTTATGGGCTTATTGACCCCAAGAAAGGCTTGTACCTCATTTCATGGGAAGAAGGGGCTAAAGGCCCAGAGGTGTTGTAGTTGGAAAAAATCAAAATCCATAACTAATCCTTATAGATGCTCTCTCTAAGGTCCTAAGAGCAATGAAACGCTTCTCCATAAAAAAGAAGGATCTTTTAAAAGAAAAATAATTAATAAATGTCCCACTTGATGGGGAATGCATTTGTGGTGTCTTTTAATTTCTAGTGCATATGCCACTCAATGTATTCTAACTTCAAGTGGCATTGCAATGCTCCTTTTATTTCCTTTCATATAACACTCAATGTTCAGACCATAAAAAAATGAAAGACAAATAAAGGGCTTGGAAAAATGTTTCATTGCAAACGAAGGATGCAACACACCCTCCACAAAGGCACCATAGATGAGACAATATGAGCCCTTTATATCTCAATAACCCCATGCCCAAAAATATTACCATAATTTACCTCTTACTCACTACATGAATTAGAGAGGGTCTTCTTGGGAAACACTCTTTGACTTGGGGATTGGTCTACCCAATAGGGCACCATGACAACCCTCCCATACTTAAATTTGGAAAATTTTATAAGGRCTTTGAGCATTTTTTRAGTTTGAAAAGGGGGGATCTAATGCACATGTTTGGGTGGTTCTTTCATTAAATGTGTCTTACTTKCCATGATACATGTGACTTGTGGACCCTTGGAGGGCGTACTTGTTTTTGTTTGTAGGACCTTGCCCACTGGAAGACATTCATGGAGGGACTAGGCCACTTGGACCTTCATAGGGGCTTGAAAGCCCATTGKATGSATGCTGCACCCCACTCATTAAAGACATTGAAAGATTAATGTTKCACTTGAAATGAAGTCTCTAGCACTTGGACATGGCCYGGAGACATGAAGAACTGGTGACATCACCCTCCTATGCTCAAAATTTCTCTTCTGAGAGCATGAYATCATATTTTGAGGGGGTGTTTTACCATTTAGATGCACTTGGTAATTATGTGGGCTTGAAGTCCCACTCTATTGCTTGATTTGGRGATGATGTGACACTCTTCTAGCTTGACTTCCTAACCTTTGGAGACTTTTCTATCACACGTGCTACCTTGGAGAGAGATTTTATGGGCTAACGTCCCATAATTTTGTTATTTTTGGTCATTTTGTAGCCTATGTGGGAAAAAATGAAAGACRTCTTGTCAATTAAGCATTGTAACTTAGGTTTTAGACCTAAAATCATGGATTTAATTGCAAAGTGGACAAACTAGGGCTTGGTTTTCCTCATATAAATATGAGGCAAGTCACTTGTAACAAATCATAACTCATCACTTGGAATATTACACTTGGATTGAAATTTCGGCCTCTTTGGACAATTCACTATTTCTTTTCTCTTGTGCAAAATGGATGGAATATGTGTTTATTGGTGGAATAAAGGCTAGTGACTTCTCTTGGATGCTTCTTCTTGGCAAATTCTTGGAATTTCTTTGATAAGGGTTTTGCATGCTATCTCTTGGTTTAGGTAAGAAATGTTTGCAATTTTGTGTTTTTATTCTTAAATTAAAGGTTATATTATAAAACCCTAGAAGGAGTATAAGGAAATACACACTCCATCAAGGTTTTTTCTTCTATTTTCATTGAAAGGGCTTAAGGATTGCTACAAGGAGTAAGAGGGTTTACACCCTTGTAGCAAAATCTTGCTAGGGTTTATCTTCTCTAGGGAGTAAGAGGGTTTACACCCTTAGACGATCATCAAACCATAGTTTAACTTGGTTGTGATCAAGCAAGAGACTCCATAACCCAATAGACAAGGCACTAATTGCATTGGATATTGGATATTGTTGCATTGCTAAATGTGAAATTTAAGAGATTGAATTGTTCAAGGTTGGATTTAAATTCTATATGTTATTGGCTTTATTGATTTGCTAAGTGATTGTGCTATTGCAATAAGTATTAAGCTACAACCATTAGGGTTACAACAAACTTACTTTCTCATACTCTTTTTCCACTTTTCTACTATTGAAAATTTGCTTGTAAGTTGTGATAATTGTTCTACTGATAATCATTTATTGATTGGGTGGTTTATTTGCTAATTTCAATGGATTGAACTTGTTGTTGTAGAAAATGTTTGCTACAACCATAGGGTTGTTACAAAACTAAGCTGATAACACTCTTTTACAGGCCCATATTACCATCAAAGTTTGGGTTTAAACATTGGAATATTGTCTACCAATTGCAAGAATTGTTATCCAATATTATATGTTGATTTTGATGATCTAATTTGAAGTTGTTATAAGTTTAACCTTCTTGATATATATTTCCTTACTTCTGCAATTTTGGGACAACAAGGTTTCTTGTTGATTTCCCACTTATCTTAGGCCTTATATCATCATATATTGTCTTGTTTTGGTTTTTTTAACAGTGCTTTGCAGATACACAACCTTGGAAACCATTTTACTAGCTCCAAAGACTCTATCCACAATCCTCAAGTTCATCTTAGACCTTGAACTATAGGGGTGTTATTCTATCTCTTTGCTTCTCCCCTTGCAATCCCCCTAGGGTCACCCAGGAAGTCTCCCTTGTTTTGGACTTGTCCTTCAATAAAACAAGGAGGATATCTATTGAGGTGACAATGATAGGTGTCCCTAGTTGTGTCTCACACTTGTTTCTTGGGTTGGGATTTTCCCAATATACAATCTGTGCAAAAACAGTTTTGGCATCGTTTATGGGGAGGATTTTGAATCCTTTCTGATCCCATAATGACACTTTGCAATTCTATCCAAAAACTTTTACCCTTAGCTTTCCTGACGACTCCATTTGAGGGAAATTCCCTTTTGAATTTTGATGAGATTTTCATAAAGTTCATCTGGCGACTCCATTAAAGGAAGATACCCTTTCCATCTTCAATGAGCCTTGAAGCTCATCTGGTAACTCCATTGAAGTGTCATTTTAGAAAATGGAACTATGGCACCACGGGATGAACCCTTGCCCAAAGCTCACCGTATCGCAAAGACACTTTTACAGGTGGAAAAGAAAAAAGTTGTGGATGAAGTTGTTAAGTGTATGATGAGTCTTATGAGGGAGTTGTCTCAAGAATATACTGAAGAACAACTTGGTGAAGCACCTCTTACTAAAGAGAAGTCCCCTACAGATGAAGAGATGCATGAAGAACAAATATTTGAAGAAATTTTCCATGAATATCCCAATGAATTTGCTCATGTTGAAGACCCAGACGAGACATTGGTGTCTATTGAGGAAGATGAAGTTGTCTAGCCTTGCAAAGAAGTGATCAGTTCCAGTGATTCAGGTGAATTCATGGAGCAACCCTCAAATACTGTTGAAAATCAAATTAATGATTTCATATGTGTCTAGAAGCATGGATGGAATATTGGTTGTTTTAGTTTTGATGGAGATCCCATCTACAACATTGAGGGAAACTTCTAGTTAAAGAATAC
>JASDQU010307271.1:41342-55255 GCA_032191745.1 Picea mariana
AAGGAGTTTACCGACCACACCTGTATGAAAATTGGATTTTTCTCTCCCTAACTCAGAATCCTATGTTTTTTCGATGACCTTGGAGAGTTACCTCTCCAGCCTATTCCAAGGCCCTAACCTGGACTAATTTGTATACCCAACAAACAAAAGTCTAGTTGCTTTTAAATTATGCGTTCATTTTAATAGGTGTTGTTTACTGAAAGGCTTATGGACGTGAAACTTAGTGATGTTTTTAGATTTTACAGAAATTGAAACAACTTAAGAACATTGTTTTTAAGAAAACAAACTTATTCTTCAATGGAAAAGGGTGCTAAGGAACGCTTAAAAATGCAAACTATTTAACTTTTCAATGCAATGCAATACAAGTAATGCAAGTTTGGAATTTAGATGCAATGCAAAAATCAATGCAACTTTGTTTGAATGCAAAGCAAATGTTCAAAAACAAGCAACCATGATTTTTTCGTTTTCAATGAAGCTATGATTCAAAACTCACGAAGACTCAAAGTGTTTCAGGAATACATGTAAGATTTTGAAATCAATACATGCAAGAGAATACAGTCTGCTTAGAAATAACTTTTCTTTTCAACGATAGAAAGGGTAAATACCGAAAGAAACAACTTCTTATTTTATTTTCTTGTTTTTTAAAGAAAAATGAAAATGGAAAACTAGTATAATTTTTCTTTTTCAATTGAAAACAAGTAGGATTAAGGTAGAAAAGAAAAGAGAACGAAACCAGACTTATTCAGATTGTAAAGAGGGTCAACAAAACAACCCAAGATAGGAAAAGTCAAGAAAAGAACCTTTAAACTAACCAAATAAACTTGAATCACAAAAGTAAAGAAACTAATTATTTTTTGCTTTTATTTGTAATAACACCTAGCTTATATAACTTTTGTAACTAACAATGGGCCAAAAAGAGTCACAAGACCCAGAAAAGATCCCAAAAATCTAATCCAGACACCCATAAAGGATGAGAATAATTGAAAAATTCTCCTTCAAAATATGTACACGATTGTGTCAAGAAAAAACATGTATGCATGCAATTTTCTTAAATATAAAGCACACATATATGCGTCTGTCTACACAGAAAGGCGCATATAACATCCTAAAACTTCCAGAAAAAGCCAAAAGACAAAGCCATAAGGCTTGACCATAAACAAGACTCAAAAAATTTAAACTACTGAGTTGAAAATAGAAAAAGGCCGACAAATAAGGAAAATAAAAGGCAAGCACCTAAAACTAACCCACAAGGAGATAAATCCCCAATATGGTCACCAATTATATTACAGGGAAAATCCCCTATGGCTATGGGTTAAAGCCACAATAGAGCGTTGATCGTTTAAAGAACAAACCAAATCCCCAAAACACAATCAAATATTTGTAACTTACTTGATCAATTAATTAACTAGTAGTAGCAAGGAAAAAAAGACATATGAGGTGTCTTACATCTGATGAATATCCCATGGTTAAAAACATATCGTGCTCCTTCCAAACCGTTCCTTTGATAACCTGCAAAACACTCAAGTAGAGAACTACAAAGGAGAACAATTATACAATAACTAACTTTTATGAAAATGTCCAAAAATAAAGTGATTGCAACAATTAGTGTTCTAAGAGATAAGATGTTCAAACATAATCATCATATATTAAAACAAAAATGTTTCATGGAAAAGAGGTCTCTTTATTATTAGACAACTAAATAAAGGTACTTATCACTTGCACCTGTTGCAACATTGCTCCAAGGTTGTACTCTAGGTCCCTCCACCCAAGCCACTGACTATAGGTAGCACCTCCAACTCCAATGCTTATGCGGACCCAAAAAAACAAAGATAAACTTCTTGGGCATATATATGAAGCATATAAAAAGGCTAGAAACATGGGTTTCCAAGTCTAAGGAAATGAATCACCAGCACAGGAACAAGGGCTTGCAGACAAGGCGGGAAATTGCCAACATAATTTTGCTTCAAGTATGATTCTCCTTCTCCTCATACCTTAGGCTCATATTATACAATCTCCAAGTGATTGGAGTGGTTACAATTAGTTATTCATGGGAAATAGGGGGTCAGGAACTGGGTAAACCCATGAACCCCGCCCAAAAATACACAAAATTATGTTTTTTGAGAAAAATTGAGGTGTACACGGTTTTAAACGGAACAACACATATAAACATGCTTTGCATAGCTGTTATGATGCTTACATGTAAAAAAATATTGTTTTTTGAAGAATCTAGAGGAGGGAAGGGGGATTAATGTCTGCAAGTAGGACAATGACAGACCAAACAAATCATCAATGCATATGTGGTTGCAATGGATGATATAACAATATTTTAAGCTATATTCACATGTTAATAGAGATTATGTTGACTTGTTTTCTTATCCTTTTGAAAGTTATGGTTGGTTGTAGACTATTCTTTCCTTTCATAGTTTTCATGAAGTTTGTAGGAATGGATATTGCAATATATAGAGTGTTCTCATGCTTTTAATGTTTGTCCTTACTTACCTTATGCATTGCTAACAAATTGATGTGGAACAAGTAATCTCTCAATAACTTGTAGGATATCCTTGGTTTCTTAGAGATACTTTTTGGTTTTCACAATGTTAAGACCTCAACACATCCTAAAATTCAAGAAATTTTTGGGGACCACTTTTCTTTCTCTTCAAACTTTCATTTGAGTAACAAATTCACATTGAAATCCGATGAAAGTTGAACTTTAATCCAATGGCATTTGCGTATCAAAGGTCTATTTGAACTTGCATTTGCAAAAGTTAAATAAAACTCTAATCCCATAGTGGAAAAAAAAGTGAAATAAAACTCCAACGACACAACACATTGAAAAGTGAAAAGCGTACCCAGACAATCAAAGCGAAAGTTTTTTTTTTTTTTTTTTGATGAAAGTTTAAAATTACTCCAATGGAATTTTAAACTTACTCTGATAGTGTTGTGGTGGGAATAAATGTTTTTGGTTGGATTGAGAACAAACTTTTTGACTCTGATGGAAAGTTAAAACATTGCTCTGCTGGAAAGTTATAAAACATCTCTAATTACATCATTGTAGGGTTAAGTATTTTTTATCGAAACACAAACAAACTTTTTCCTCCGATGAAAGTTAAATAGTTCTTCGATGGAAAGTCTATATTTCACCCGATGAATCAAAGTCTGAATTTTCCCTAATGATTGAGGTTAGCATTTGGCTTTTGTTCAATACAAATAATTTTTTTGAAAAACAACACATTGGGGTTGTTTCTAGCTTTTCAAAATTGACTTATTAAATGATTAAAGTTTTGATTATCGTCAATCACTATACATGTTTTGCTTAATTATTCAACTTCTTTCATAATGGAAAGTTTAAACACAACTTTAATAAAATTGAAAAGTCATATTCAATAGTTTTTGAGTTTATTGGCTTGCATTGAATGTTTAGGCTATGGGTAGCTAGGATGTCACGTGAATGATCATTACACTTACATATATTACCAAATCTCCAACAAAGCTCATTATGATTGAATTTTGAATTTTTTTTCTATAAAACAAGACTTATGCACATAGTTCCTCATCGAAAATCATTTTTACTTTTGAGCAATCAGAGCGAATAACATAGTTGAACTGTTAGAGTGAGTAGCGAACTTTTTTTATCCCAACATCTTGTTAATAGTTTCATTATCACTTTATGATTTTCAAATATTTCATCGACGATGGGATTCACAAATTTGATAATTTTATCTTAAACCCACGAGGTAAGCATCTAAGAAATATTTTTTCAATCTTTTCCATTTCTTACTACTAGCTACAATTTGAATGACGATTTGATTTATTATACATTATGTAGACCTATTAGTGGCTACATGAATCATAATTTTTGTATCAATAAGAAAAACTATATAAAGTTAGTAGTTTTAGTTTTGTTGTTAATCCAAATAACATGTCTCATAGGAGATCTTCCTTGAGGACCCCTAAACAATCTCCAAAGGGAAAGAGACCAATTACAGAGCTTGTTGAGGAGATCTAGAGTGACATGGAGGCCACCCTTGAGAAATTATTCCGGTTATCTAGTTATACAAACCTAAAATTGAACTTGTGTGCCCTATATTTAAAGATATTGAAGCCTTGATAAATGCTCAAATCCCTTTCCCTAGTTGGGGTGAAATCTACAAAATATTAAGAGAGTAGGACTATCCTAATATAGCACCTCCAAGTGACCCTGCAATGAGAAATGCAGATGGCTTGGTTTTCACCAATATTAGAAGGTAAAATCTACATACTATTGATGCTAGGACTCTAATTACGTGATGTTCTAAAGCCATTGAATGGGTGATAATGCACACAAACATTGATAAAAGAATTGTGATAAATGATGAATGGGAATGTGTAGATTCTTACCAAGCATATAAACTTGAAAATTTCTATAGCCTTGATGAACTTGAGAAATATATGATTATTGGTTTCTGGAAAATTTCATTGAGACGATGATATCAAGAAAATTTTGACCAATTGGTGGGTTGAAGATGAGATTTTTTGGGAAAAATGATGGCATTTATACTATGATCAATCTAAGGGACCCCTATATCTATGCCATGGATATAATTTCTTTATTTATGGAGATCCAAATTGCATCCACTTTAAATATGCATGGGTGCCTGTAGTTCACAGATTCAATAATACAAGAGTAATATTCAACTATGAAACAATCCTATCACAATCATTGAATAGAGCCATTAAGATGGCCAAAAAATCCAAATCTACAACACTCCTTACCTTCTACATGGTCTCCAGTAACCCTTTCCCAAGGTTAAATTAGAATTGGAGCATGGAAGAAAATCTAGTGCATGTATATTACCAGGTCACGTGGGAAAACAAGTATAAGAGAAACTATGCTCAACTTTGTGATTACTCCGTAGCTCCTCTCTATAAATATATATATATTTTTAAATAATGCCCTAAAATGAGCAAAGAGGCAGTGAGATTACTGAGAAGTATAGGCAATTCGTACTTGCAAGAGGAATACACATATATGAGGATTTATGGAGTCACTTCTCCTCATTTATTGCAAAAATATGTTCATAACAAGATTTTTGGAAGAATTTTCCTATTAGGACATCTTATAGGGTTTTAATGCAACATTAGCCAAAGATGTTAGAAAGAGGACTTTCATTCCATATGCCATGTATATAGGGAATTTGGGGCTACTAAATTCTAAGCAAGCAAGGTAGGAGGCCATCACAATGTTATAATATAGATTTCCACATGGATAGTTCTGAAGGAATGACCCTTTGGGATTGGTTGCTAGGCATAATGTTATGGTTTCAATAATGTGGCCTTATTCCCATGAGCAATGGGATCGTGATATGCCATAAAAGAATGTAGTGACATGGGAAGAAGTGATATCTAAGTTAAAATCAAAATATCTTACCCCTACTCATACTGTGACTTCAGACGAGCAAATGGAAAGAATTAAGAAAAAATTAGTAGAGGCTGAAAGGCTATTGAAAAAGAAGAGGAAGAAAAAATTAGAGTTGAAGAAGAAAGAGCCAGACATGAAGGGGAGCAAAGGATAAAAGTTTAGGAAGAGAGATAAATAAATAAGAGGAAGAGAGACTAAAAGTAGAGGCTGTAAAACTAAGGAAAGAAGAAGAGTGGAAACTCAAAGAAGAAACATAAAACATTGAAAAGGCTAGGTTGGAAGTTGAAGAAAAATAAAGATTAGAAGCTGAAGCAAAGAAAAAAGAAGAAGAACAAAAGGTTGTATGAGAGAAAAGAGTTAAAATGGAAAAGGATAAAGATGAAACTACAAGAAACACAAGAGATCAATAATGACAAGTTGTTGGTGAATCATTATAACAAGCAACATAACAGGTTTGACCACATCTAAGTAGTTTTATTGATTTGACTATGGATGATTAAGTCATCCCCAAAAATGTACAAATAAAGGAAAATAAACAAATTATAAAGATATAGAAATAGAGMAAATAACTACACTTGGTAGCTTATAAAACAATTTATCTTAGGGATATTAGAGCATCCTAGACCCCATTGAGGATGTGGTTGATTTGGAATTAATTACATATAACGAAAGAAGGCAAACCATTGTCAAACATACCTAGAGGAGGAAAATAATAGATATGGATAACACAATGATCTGTACAACTAAAGAACATGGTTTTGACACTAAAAGAGACATATTGAATGACTTACTCTATGTTGGCTTAGCCATTTCTCATGCTTCAATTGACAAAGCTAGATCTGAAGTAGCATGTATTCAAAATTTATAAAGTGTAATTGCTTTATTAGAGAATCAAGTAAAAAATTATAAGTTGGCACAAGGTTTGGTCTCCATTTTTATATAACATGTTTTGGAAGAGGACCAAATTAATATACAAATTAAAAGGGATTTATACCCCAAATCGTTCCAATTACAAGATTTAAGTTTGCAACTTTCAATTTTGTACGAAGAAAACTTTATTTGGAAAGAAAACCAAGGTAAAACTGAGGACCAAATAGAATTTATCCAACAAATTCTTAGGAAAAGGACCATAATATAAATATGTTGAATAAGACCCTGGTGTATGAAATCAAATGACCTGTAAACTATCGTGGATGTTCCATTGGAATAGTTCATCACGACAAATCTAATAAAATACTGAAATTTTTACTACTAAGGTTGACTTCCTTTATATCTCCAGAATATTTAGTTATTGATAAAATAGCTAAAACACAGAAAAATTAGAGAACAATAAAACACATTCACACCATCCAAAAATAAACACAAGATATGACATGGGAAACCTAATACATGAGAAAACCCAACTAGAAGGTGAGATTACTCCGATCTCTTTTCTTTGGTAAAGAAATGATGCAAGTACAAAGAAAGAGACACTCTCTGTGGAGTTGCCTTTGACATGTGGCATGTATGGATGCAACATAATCTCTCCTTCTTTGTTCTAAGAGCTAACTTTTAGAACAACGTTTTCTTGATTTAAATGATTCATTAGATTGTTAGGATATTTAGACACTTAGGATTTAGTTAAGATCAAATTGGTCTAATGTGTCGTTAGCTAAATCATAAAAGTGTGTTTCTTTAGTATGCATTTGTAGTTAGGTAATCCGACGATCACGATATGTTTCCGACATAGAGTGATCTGATAGATCATATTCTCCCCGAACTTAACGACTACATTGATCCGTGGATTAATACCCAATTGGTCCATGATCTCTATTTAAAGAGCATGGAGGGTCATTTTTCGATGATCGATTGTGAGAAAATCTCTTGTAAATCTCTTTGTAATTTTTTTTCTTTGCATTAATAAATTTCTCCAAGTGGCCATGTTGGTTGGGGTTGTGGGTGTTTCCCCATAGGGTTTTACCACGTGAAAATATCGGTCTGTTGATCTTTGATATAATTTTGTGAGTGGTTACTAAAGGTGTTCATCCTCTATTGGATTACCTGTGATGTCGAACATGGTATCATAGTGCATATGAAGACCCGCTCCCATTGTAGATCAAGATCATGAAGCCCTGTTGCCTCATCTCGTGTTTCTTCCATTTTCGTACATTTCTGGGCTGAGAGGACTATTCCATTGTATATGGAGTGCTTGTTTCATTCATGAACTTTTTTTGTTTCACTCGAAAAGGTTTATGTTTTCCCAAGATACAACCATTTCAGATAGATCCAGAGGTAGAAATCCCAAATATGCCCTTTTAAATTTTTGTAGAGTTATTATTTTGGTTTTATTTTTTTTATTTCCGGGTTGCTACTCATTTTGATTTGCATATGCTCTTTTTCCAGCGCCCTGTGCGATCTCGACAAATCAGAAACATATTGGAAATGGTTTTCCTATCTACGTATGCTCTTTGTTGTTCGCTCTGTGCGATCTCGGTAAATCATAAATAGAGGGAAATTTGCATTTTTCGGGTAAGCTAACCGGGATCTCACCCTTGTTGCCGTCGAGAAGCAAATTTTTTTTCTTCTATGAAAACAATTTTTTCATGAGAATTCTCTCCAAGGTCGTCTTCAACAACAACAACAACAACAACAATCCTCCTTCTAAACAATATAATATGTTTTGCATTAGCTCACTTGGTTAAAAGTTATTTTACTTAGTAAAAGGTCTTGAGTTCAAGTTTCTCTTTTGTTACATTTTTTGAAAAAGTTCATGCATTCATTGTAAAGTGCATTTCACTTAACTTATAAAAGTGAATCACTATTTAATATTTCATTTTAAGTTATTTTTTACATGCAACTTTCATTTATAAAGTAACTTCATTGTAAAAGTGATTCTCACTTGTTCTATAAAAGTGAGACACTTCATAAGTAACTTCTTTAAAAAGTGAGCTTATAGGCACAATTAAGAGAAGTATTACAACGTAGACCAACTTTTACTTGCCATGTGGCTCTTTGGTTATCGTTTATGGCTTTTTTCAAAAGGGCATAACTTTCACATCCAAAGTCCTTTTTCAGTGCCATTTTTTTTAAACAACCTAATTTTTCAATATCTTTCCATCTAGACTATCAATTTTGGTTTTTAAATCCCTATTATCTACATATTTAATATGGATTCTTCTAGTGATATTTTTCTTACCAACACCAACTACTTCCAATGGAAATCCCATATGGGGGATTTATTAAGAAGTAAAGGATTGTATTGGATTACCATGGGGAAAGAACTAGAACCCATCGATGATGAAAATAAAGTAAAATGGGCCAATAATAATGAAAAAACACGTGGACTGATCAGAATGTCTATCTCTCATGATTTAAGGTTTCACCTTCAAGGAATTGATCACCCTGATGATGTTTGGGCAAAACTTGAATCTATGTTTGGTAAACACAATATTGTTTTCGTCCACTAGATAGAAAATCAAATAATGACATTAAGTCCAAATGATTTATCTTGCATTGAAGACTATTTATCTAAGTGTTACAGGAGAATCCCCCTGCAGACAAGTGGATTCCCTCTTGGGCTCTAGACTCCTAAGACCAAGACAGAAAGGGTGATAACGTTGGTCACTGACATCCTTTTAAACCTAACTAAACTAATGTATAGAGAAGAGGAAGCAAGGTGTACCTTTAACGATGTTCATCCTCGCACAGTCCGAGTTGAGCTTTGATCCCCAAGATCCTCGATAAATCCTATAAAACAAACAAAGACATAACAAGTTTCCTATTCTACTAAGATTAGCTTGAAACCAGATCTATCTAATAGAGACAAGTTCGTGTAGAATAAACACAACCTTGAAAGAAACATGCCAACAACATATGTATATTAATGAGAACAATAGAGAATACTTACAGACCTTTGATGAAGGTGMAACAACCTCTCCCAGCTCTCCTTGTCCAACCCTTTGCTCAAATAATCCACACAAAATGATGATGCTTCAATGTTATCTCCCTTTTGAGATCATAAGTTTGATGCTTTCAATATCTCCTTGTACCTTTCACCATGAGAAGGCCTCCTTATATAAGCTTGGAGAGACCTAACCACCTTACATATTCTTGGGATAGGTTGAGGATCTTTCTCCATCAGTTGTGGATCCTCCCTAAGATCCAGCCTTGACCTCAAATTCAAATCCAACTAACTCCAGAGATGAGGGGGATTTCCCCCTGATTTTTCTCAACAGTCAAAGATTCCCTCAAACAACCCAACACTCCCTCATAATGGGACACTGAGTGTTGCAATACTCCCCCAAAGAAGGGTAGGGAGCACTGGCACTTTCTGACAGCGAGTAGGGGAGTGCTGGCCTTCAAAATTTATTTTTAAGTGGTTTCCTTCATGGAAAATGCTTTGTACTCTTCATCAAATGATTTCTCTTCCTTAAAATAGTCTTTGAAGGTGTCTTAAGTGTCCCTGTGATGTCTTTAGAGAAATGACATAAGCGAGATGGAAGTATGATGTTTGCGACACTTGAAATGACGACAATAGGTCATCATTGAAGTGAGTGATTTTGATATGTAACAGATTGCCCCCCAAAGTGCAAAGTTAGAAGATGAAAACTGATGACCGAAGTACTTTGTAGACTTTTTAGAGCAAGGGTATAGATGCAGAGAACCTGGTAGAAGTTGCACACAACCATCAAATAAATATAATGACATGTTTCAAACCCAAGGCAGGCATACCTATGCTTGGGTGATAAAGACTTGCAAGGTATGACCGCCATAAGATACACTGCGGATCCATAATTGTATTAAAAAAAAGGTATAGCCACCAAATATATGATGTGGATCTATACTCCCATGACATGAACTGATCGTAGCCATGAAAAATACACAGTGGATCTACAAGATGACAAGACATAGCCACGGACCAATACAAATTTGATCTATGTAACAATATATGTGTCAATCTTCAAAAGAAACTCCGTCGCAAGCTGGGCAAAGTATATATCAGAGTGATTACTCAACCCAGGGTCTTCTTAACGATCCTAATGTGGTACGAGTCTAACCATGTGAATAAATGTTCTGATGTCAAACATGGCAGAAACCACTTGATTACCAGTCGATGAGGTAAACTGTTAACAAGTGCGAGGGAAATCACCATTGATGTCAATGATTCCCAAGGTGCCCTAGTACATTCCAACGAATGTGAACAAATGAGATGAAGTCAAACATCTGTGGAATCATTCGATCAGGGGTCAATGATGTAAACCCACTATCAGAAGCAAGGAGGCCTTCCATTGAGGCATGTAGGTCCCAAGGTACTAACTAGTTTCTAAGTCTAGTTCCCGGATAATGTGCTGAAGTCGACAAGAACAAACTCGTTGAAGGAGGGCCTTGATGTATCCCCCATCAACGACACAAAACAAACACAGAGATGTAAGTTGGTGGATCAAATGAACATGGACTGACACAGGTATTGAAACATAATATTTGTGATGGTTGATTCTTGAGGCAGATACTTCCTTTGAACACTGAGGCACAACAATAGAAACATGACATGGACCAAAACATGATGATGCAGTGGATACTGTGACTTTCGTTGGGTGACCCAAAGGAGTAAAGAAACTCATAGGATTGGTTAAGTGCAGAGGTTCAATGGATTAAAATGTATGTAAAGACAAAGTGCCATGTTCAAGGGCTACCGTAAGAGTGACCTGTAATGTTCCCAAAAACTGCTTGGCTTGCTTCCTTCTAAATTCCCCCCCCATCTAGATAGACGAGTACCTCTTTTTAATTTAACGAGCTTAAGGAGAGTAACACATGCTTGATATAACTCACCTTTGGTAAGTCCCTCTTCCTTTGTTTAACGAACTGGAAGAAGTAAGGGTTCAGTCCCGTATGGGCCCTTCAATGTATGATTTTTTTAATGAGTCCAGAGAAGGTAAACTCGGTGATTTTTCATGTTTAGAGAGTTTGAAAAGAACTTAAAGATGAATCTAGTGTTGTCCTTTTTCGTAATGTTAATCTTGTGAGGCCGAAAAAGAGATAAATTATCACTCGAAAGATGCCCTTTCAAACCTTTTAACGAGTGTGAAAGGAAGCAAGATCACTCAACAATCTTTTCATGTTTAAAGAGTCTGAAAAGAGATTAAAGGAGACTCCAGGGGGTTCCTTTTTCGTATAACATTTACGAGTCCAAAAAAGTGATAAAATTCTACTTGGTTACATTCTCATGTATTTTCGAGCGCGAGAAAGAACAAAGACTAAGCTTGGTATTGGTTTCATTTTTACACAAGCTTGAAACAAAATTAAACTATGCTTGTAAAATCCCAATGTAATATCCAAAGGTAGGGATACGAGATACCCATGGATGGTTGGTACTCTCATCGAGTTTACCTTCTCTGGACTCGTTACAAAAATCATACATTGAAGGGCCCATACGGGACCAAACCCTTACTTCTTCCAGTTCGTTAAACAAAGGAAGAGGGACTTACCGAAGGTGAGTTATATCGAGCATGTGTTACCCTCCTCGAGCTCGTTAAATTAAAAAGAAGTACTCGTCTATCTGGATGGGAATTTTTTTTTGAAGGAAACAAGCCAAACACATATGTATATTAATGAGAACAATAGAGAATACTTACAGACCTTTGATGAAGGTGCAACAACCTCTCCCAGCTCTCCTTGTCCAACCCTTTGCTGAAATAATCCACACAAAATGATGATGCTTGAATGCTATCTCCCTTAGGAGATCATAAGTTTGATGCTTTCAATCTCTCCTTGTACCTTTCACCATGAGGAGGCATCCTTATATAAGCTTGGAGAGACCCAACCACCTTAGAGATTCTTGGGATAGGTTGAGGATCTTTCTCCATCAGTTGTGGATCCTCCCTAAGATCCANTTCTCTGGACTCGTTACAAAAATCATACATTGAAGGGCCCATACGGGACCAAACCCTTACTTCTTCCAGTTCGTTAAACAAAGGAAGAGGGACTTATCGAAGGTGAGTTATATCGAGCATGTGTCACCCTCCTCGAGCTTGTTAAATTAAAAAGAAGTACTCGTCTATCTGGATGGGAAATTTTTTTTGAAGGAAACAAGCCAAACACATATGTATATTAATGAGAACAAGAGAGAATACTTACATACCTTTGATGAAGGTGCAACAACCTCTCCCAACTCTCCTTGTCCAACCCTTTGCTCAAATAATCCACACAAAATGATGATGCTTCAATGCTATCTCCCTTAGGAGATCATAAGTTTGATTCTTTCAATCTCTCCTTGTACCTTTCACCATGAGGAGGCATCCTTATATAAGCTTGGAGAGACCCAACCACCTTAGAGATTCTTGGGATAGGTTGAGGATCTTTCTCCATCAGTTGTGGATCCTCCCTAAGATCCAACCTTGACCTTAGATTCGAATCCAACTACCTCCAGAGATGAGGGGGATTTTTCCCTGATTTTCCTCAACAGTCAAAGATTCCCTCAAACAACCCAGCGCTCCCTTAGAATGGGACACAGAGGGTTGCAACGCTCCCCCAAAGAAGGGTAGGGAGCACTGGCACTCCCTGACAGTGGGTATGGGAGCGTTGGCCTTCAAAATTGATTTTTAAGTGGTTTCCTTCATGGAAAATGCTTTGTACTCTTCATCAAATGATTTCTCTTCTTTAAACCAGTCTTTGAAGGTGTCTTAAGTGTCCCTGTGATGTCGTTAGAGACACGACATAGGCGAGATGGCAGTATGATGTTTGTGACACTTGAAATGACAACAATAGGTCATCATTGAAGTGAGTGATTTTGATGTGTAACACTAAGTTCAAAACACTTAGAATTTTATGTGAACAATGCAACATAAAGATGGACGAAGAGCTTTGCATATACATTATTCTTTCTAAGCTTGGTAGTGCATATTCTATTTTTGTATCTACCTTTTATGACACTAGAGAATCTCCGGGGACTACTTATAAAAACCCCTCTCTTGAGTCATTTTGTGATGCTTTGATTAGAGATCAAGATAAGCTTGCGTGACTTGGAGTGATCAACGCTGCAGGTATATCCAACAAAGCCTTAGTGGCCCAATAGAAATAAAAACCCAAGAATCCCAAGAAGCAACATCCTCGCCACAACAACAAGCAAAACAAGGGTCCCAAACTCTCTCAACCAACTTCAACTCCTAATGGTGACAAAGGACAAAAATCTAAAAATAAGAAGACTGACAGACATTGACATTGCAACTTTTGTGGGAAAGATGGTCATGATGAGTCTAAATGTTTTAAGAAGATGGAAGCTTTAGAAGCAGCGATGAAGAAGCACAACATCAATATAGATTCTACTTCTTCTTATTCTTCTCATGGACATGCACTTTCCACTTTTGGTTTCTCCTTCAATGCAACTTCTACTTATTCTTCTGATGAGTGACTTATTGATTATGCAACATATTATCATATGGCTAATGATAAAGCCATTTTGTTTGCTCTAAATGAATGTAACACCAAGAAAATATTTGTTGGTGATGATAGATATCTTAGTGTTGCAGGGTCTTGTTGA
>JASDQU010307272.1:8817-26788 GCA_032191745.1 Picea mariana
GTTGAATTTTGCAGTATGAGATACTACCTTGCGACACTTTTTAGGTGGAACAATAGTCAGAAATACCTCTGGTATTCTGTAGAGATGACCCCCCAAAGTAACAATGACACTATGTGGTCGAGACTCATAAACAACATGGCATCTCCACATATTTGGTTGGCCCAAGAGCACATCACAGACATCCAGTGGGGCAACATCACATAATACCTCATCCTTGAAGGGTTGGATGTCGTATGATAATCGACACTGTTGGATGACACAGAGATCTCTTCCTTGGTGAAGCCACCCAATGTTGTATGGCTACGGGTGTGGTGTTGTTGACAATCCCAACTGTTTGACGACCTCTGCTGAGATGAGGTTCTTCTGGCTTTCACTATCAACAATAAAATGTAGTGGGGTCCCCTTCACCCACATCTATGAATGAAAAAGGCGTTCCCCCTCTTCGGAATCTGTTGGTTCTTCTGGTTGAATTGCTGCAGTAGTGACAATAGCAGTGGGTTCCGCGTCAATGATCTGTCCTTTACCATTATTTTCAGAATCGGATTCCGAATCAGGGTTCGGCTCTTTGTCTTTGATCTTGGCCACTAATGACTGTTTTGAGTGACATTCATCGGTGTTGTGCCAGGGGCTTTTGTGGAACTCGCACCATTTTTCGGTGTCCTTCTTTGTCTTCCCATGACCCTTCTTTTCCTGTGTCTTGGACTGGTTTTCGGGAAACTGTTTGTTAGGGTCATCTTTGTCATACTTTGGTTGTTGCGTATTTGCAGACCCGAATCCCCATTTGTTCTAGTGCTTAAATTTCTACTCAATTTTAACAGCATATCGATAAGCAGCATCGAGTGATGAGATGTCTAAAAAATCCATTTCAGTCAGGATGTATCTGTGTAGAGCCCCACGGTACTTTAGAACCAAATTTCGCTCAAAGTATTTGATACCCAGCTTGGTGCGCACGGTATGGAAGGTATTGGTGAAATCCGGAATGGCTTAGCCCCTCTCTTTCCCCAGTGTGGTCCATCTCATGTACCGATTCTCATAGTTTCCAACAGGGTAATACTGTTCTTTTACCGCATCCACAAAAAAATCCCAAGTGGGATCGACCCCATATATTCCAGAATCCTCTGTGGAACTTTTCTCCCAGTAAGTTTCCCACCAATGTTTGACATGAGGGAGAGCTTTAAGGAGTGCGAAGGTGATATTTTCTTTGTTGGAAAAATTGTGAACAGAGAAATAACCTTCTAGTAGAGTTAACCATTTTTCTAGGGCTTTTGCATTTATCTATCCTTCAAATACAGGAATATCAAAATTAACTTGTACCTTGAAAGGTGAGGTGCCTCCAAAGTGGCCAATTGATGAAGATGCGCCTGATGCTATCGGCAGGCGTTGAAGGATGTGGACAAAATTCTCCATCATTTCGTCCCTCTGTTGCATGAGAGCTTGCTCAAGCAACAGATTGATAGGATCGTCTGCTCCGTCATTTTTCTTTTCTTCCACCATTGAGGGTTTCTTGGGTGTGAGAGAGCGATTTTCTTCAAGAGAGACAAGCTCGAGACCCAACTTGCTATACTCGGACCTCGTCGGGGACATGCACTGAAAAAAATGATCAAGAGCATCCTGCTCCGATACCACTGATCCAGATTATTTTCGACACGAAATGAGATCGGAGATATAATAAAGAAATGCACAGAGATATCGCAGATATTCAATAATATAACATAAATATATCATAGATGCAACCATAAACACAGATATACAATAATACACGATTTCTATTAATGGAATAAATGTACAAAGACTGTAAAATACAGAGTTAAAGACTCGATAGAATGGTGGCAGCTTATCTATGAGAAGAGATGTGACGGCTACTCGCATTCGCAAGAAGATGATTACAATGAGGCTCTGAAGGCCTTTTTACAATAAGAAGGAATGCCAAAAACCCTAGACATCCAAAAACCTAACCCTAGGAGATGAAGCGCCAAAAGTCATGTGGGCCCCGTTTGGGTAAGTGAGTACATCAACTTCCCGGGGTCGCAACTTTTGCATACGATCTCCGTTTTAGGCATGTGATAGCTCGTTGGAAAGGTATCGTCGAGGAGATTCATTTTGGGGTCTCAATTATGCATTCAACTATTATTAAGAACCTCTATCTCGAAAAACCCTTCATTTAGGCCCTCAAAATGGCGCTGGAAGTTAAAACCTGCTAAATATAGTAAATTGCCAACATTGCCATAAAGCTGTTTTGAGCCAGTTGGAAAAGGTGGGTGGCCACTGATATCCACCTGGATCAGTTAAAGATAGCGAGAGCGAGCCAACTTAAAACCTATATTTATTCCCTTAAGAATCACAAAAAAAAACAAAAACAAACTTACATATTTCCTTAGCCAAGGCCTTTAGTTAGCATCCATCCCTCCTATACTTCCTTGGAATGAGTCTTTCAATGGGATGAGAATAATATACAAGCAAGTCATAATTATCCTATCTATAAAAAATAGATTAACTGATGAGGAAGCATTTCACTCACCAAGCATCACAAGAGAAACAATGCAAAAATGTTGAGTGGGAGATAGCCCACCAAAAAAGGAGAAACCTCTACAACATTTTAGGCGTGTGGGAAGTTTAGAACATATTCATGTGTATTAAGTAATATTTATTATCATATTTCATTTATGGGATTTAAATTCTAATATATTTTGGATATGTTTGAAGTTGTCCTTCATGGTTTTATTGATGAACTCAAACTACTGAGCTTCTTTCACCCAGGCACCCATGTGGTAGGGTAGGATAAAGTGGGATTTTTAGTGCGCCTTGCATGATATTTTATCAAATGAGTCCAAGTTCTTGAATATCCTCTCTAGTTTCAGTATATTCCTAACATTCTCTTAGAAACACGTCACACACACCCTCGTAATAGCTGCTTCAATGTGATCTCTTATCCGGTAGCCCTGGTAAATGTATATGACCCACTATGGTTTTGACAACTATTAGTACTTACACTTATTATAATAGTAGGGTCCATGGAATGTACATAGAGTGTAATATCATCCATATTTAGGTTAACCCGACTAAGCATAGTGTCCCACTCGTATTACTTGTGGGCTAAAACATTATCCCAATCCCACTTGGTCGGCTACCAGAATATGCCCTCCCTTTGGTTGGTGTATCCTTTGTTTGGTAAAACCGTATAATAGTTCTTGGATATAGGTTAACCTAGTGTTCTGGGGAAACTTGGGTTAAACCCCAGTTTGAGGAGAAGCTTATACTAAACTGCAGACAAACCTCATTTTCTCTTACATATATGATACAAAGGGACTCCTCTTCTCAGGAAACAACCCCAACTTCCTTCTTCTAAAGAAAAGAATGTAAATACAACTTATTTTTTTCTTTCTTTATTCAGTTTTATTTTGGATTACCGAAGGTTCAAACCATGGACATAGTATTACATGATCCTTGTTGGTAACTAGTTTTAGTAGTTCAATTTTCTAGGAGTTGACTCATGTTCTAAACACATGACCAAGTTCAGACCAAATGACTTGTTGGAATACTGAGAGGGGAGGGGGTGAATCAGTATTAGTAATTTTCTTTCTTTAACCTCAATATAAATCTTCAATGATATTCAAATAGCATTCAATATAGCATCAGTACCATAAATCAATGCATAAACAACACATAAACATAGTACATCGAAGTTTTATGCAGAAACCCAATGCAAGAAAAAACCACATAATGCTTTTATTATTAATCAAAGAGTACATTCATTGGAAGCACCAAATTCCTGTTTCTCCAGATACAATTGGAAGGAGGCTCCAACCCCCTAATTCTCAGGCTCCAACTCCCTAATTTACCAGCTACAATTGGAATGAGGCTACAACCCCCTTTCCTTTCCCCATCCAACTACCCTGAAATATAAATGTAGACCACCCTATCACTACCTCTACTACTGTAACTGATAACATGTTTCTTTTGATACCTTTGTTGCTGCTACTTCTAATATCAATATCTCATCAAGATTGTAACCACTTATTCCTCATGCCAAAATCCATAAGAGAATTCTCCAAATAAAATTCTCATAACTCATTGAGACATACATGTTCCTGATTTCTTCAGAATAATTATCTAACACACTCAGGAGACATACCTTGACCCTGAAGATGAACTGAGTTCTTGATCCCTGATCTTCTTGAACTTTCCCTCACAGGTCCGTGACTGTGTATATGATCTGCCTATAGGTATCTGCGCTTTTCCTCACTACAACCGACGAATGTCCATGCTTTTCCACCTGAAACTCATGGATATACTCAAGGAATTCATGTATGAAACCCATTCTCCTTACTCTCGGTTCCTACAAAATCCTTACTTCACTTGACTTCTCCATCTTCGACTCAGTGCCTCAGATGTCCAGCCTATATTCTTAGAAGTGAATACACATAAGTGATTTGCAATGGAATCTTCTCTGTGTTATATAGGAGAAATTTCTTAATGACATGCAAATCATGATGGCATGAAACTCACATGCAAACTGTTATCTTATGTTTACTCCACTTTTCTTTTTCTCCAATAATTAATTATCTCTCCAATAATTAATTATCTTCTGCAATAATTAATTATCTTATGTTTATTGCCACTTTAATTCTCCTATAATGATTAAGTATCCCTCCAATAATTAATTATTCCTCCAATAATTAATTATCTTCTAAAAAAAATAATTATCTTTTGTTTACTGCCACTTTACTTCGACATGCAACTTTTCTCAAGGTTTGACACCAATCTCAATAATTAATTATCCATGTAATAATTAATTAATATTTTTCGATAATTAATTAATCTTTCAAAAATCATTCTCAACAATTAATCTTTCAATAATTAATCCCTTGTTGCAACCACTTTGACTGGTCAAGCTTCTTGATGACCTTCTAGAGGCTTCTAGAATATTCTTGAGGGTCCTCCAACTTCACAGAGCAATATCTCCTCAACCGTGAGGAACTAAGTGGTGTACCATATATTACCAAAAATGACATGATGTGTACTATCCATCTATGATAGTATTACCTGCAAGTATATTGGCCTTCATGTCTTTAATCCTTGACCAATTGTGGGTTCCATGACCAACCTGTCACTAGATCCTCTCACATGGACCATATACCAAGGGCACCTCTCAAAGAGATGTCCACCGTCACTGACACATGCATCTACCAAGCATGCACCTCTCAACCATATGTCCACCATCACCAACATATGCTTCTACCAAGCATGTACCGAAGTCACCAACATACCATCACAAGATATGTTCCTGTAGCATACCATGTACCAACCTGTACCTTGCATCAACAATGCACATCAACACATGTACCATACCAAGTGTCAACCATGCACATCAGCCATGTACATAAACCTTGCACATCAACACTTGTACCGTACCATGTGCCAACCATGCACATCAAACATGTACATCAACATGTACCATAACAAGTAATACCAATGGTGTACTTAAACCAAGTACCATCATCACCAAGAGATGAATGTTATCCATGTGCTACCATGTACCAAGTGTATACCTTAACAATGTGTCAATATCAATGGTAGACCTCTAATACGACAACCAAATGTCCAACGATATCGTCCACATCTTTGGGGCTTCCAGACTTCTCCAAGGGTTGACATCAATCACTAATATCACTCTGCAAGGGTTGAAATCAATCTCTAAGATCAGTCTCCAAGGGTTGACATCAATGACAACCAACTATCCAACAATTCCCCCCTTTGTCATTGATGGCAACACTTAGACATGGAAACACCATGCTCATGCTCCCCCTGTGACCATCGTTCCTCATCAATGTTTCTATCTCTCCCCCTTTGAAATCAATGGAAAATGGTATCTTCCTTGGGGCTGCTCCCCTTGTCCTCATGACCCAGTTCTTCTCTCCCCCATTGACATCCAGGGAAAAAGAGTAACTCTTTCTTTGGGGCTGCTCCCCCTATTTGAGCTTTCCTTGGGGTTTCTCCCCTTGTCAGTATGCCTCTGATGGTGCTTCGTCATGTACATATATGATAAAAATCATTCAAGTCTTTCAAAAAGAATTCACTGTCTCTAAACTCATGCTCTCATCCACTGACATATATCTATCCAATCCTGCCAAGTGTCTTACGAATCCATCCTTGTCCATGTGACCCCTCTGTAACTCACTATTCTAAATACTTCTTTGAATCTGTTGCAATTGATCATCACATACCTGCATCTAAAAATGAAACAACTATGTCCATTGGTCTACTCAACTGCAAATCAAACTCTACAAATTTGCAATGAATATATTCCTGCCTAAATATGTCCTCCCCAAATATCTGCATCAAAAGTGTACCAATGATATTACTTGTGTTAGTTGGATGATATTCTGCATACCTACATGGAGATGTGTTCTCAAACCTGTTCCTTAACCAACCAATCTGTCATAGGACATCCTATACCTTTGCCATCGAACCACTCTGAATCAAACATCTGTAACACCACTCTAAAACACTTCATGATGTCTGAATGATATATCTTTGAACTATAACAACAACTGCATAGAATCCATTTATTCAATATTCATATTACTTGGGAGTCTCCAAGCCGGATGGCTCAGAACAATTGAGGAATCCGCCCTAATGCGGAGTAGTATTCTTCTTCGTCTGCAGATCCATTGTCCTTATGAATTTAGGAACTTTATTCCTTGATTCTAACACATTTACTTATGCATGTGGATTCATCATGATCTCATACTACTATGTATCCCGAGAGTGCGATTTTTGGGACATGTTCTTCCTTTGCCTGCTCTGCATTATGATCTTGCACTGCTGCGGATTCTGACAATACGATCCTTGAGACTTGATCTTATTTCACTTTCTTTTCTAGACTCTCTTGTACTATCACAAATCTTGCGATCTATGGAACCCGTTCTTCATCCATCTACTCTTCTTGTATTTCTTTTCTTTTCCAAACCTTCTTATTCCTATTATCATTGTTTTCTTTCATGGATGGATTTATCACGCTTTTGTAATTTCGAGCTATGTGACTGTAATTGTGGCATTCGTAACATTCAATCTTGCAAGGAGCCACATAACCACTATTTTCTTGAACATTTCTTCCATATGCTCTGCAGTATACAACTTTATGTCCAAATTTAGAAAAATAAAAACAATAACCATAAAAGTCTCTTTGATACCTGGGAGTAGATGATCTTCTTTGTGATGTAGTCCTTCTGAATTCATGCCTTGGTTGATCACGATCATAGTTGAATCTACTTTGTTGTATTAAATTATATGGTCTTATTGAAAATGCATCCTTCCTCTTGGACTCTTGCTGACCATGATTCCTTCCTTTAAGTACTCCTGCGTAACTTTTAACCATTTCTTCATTCTTCCTTTTCGGTAACCTGTGACATTTCTCTTCAACTTTTTTTGTTGATGATGTGGATGCTTCTTCAATGTTTTTACTTATCTTGGCAACTTTTACTCTCAACATGACAACTTCTTCTTCAAGTTTCCCAACGTCTTCTTCTTTCTTCATCATCTGATTCTTCAAGACTTCTTCTGTTCTCTTTTCCTCTTCAAGTTGGATCTTCAAGGAGATGATTTCTTCTTTAGGTTTTCTTTCTTATCTACTAGATTTTGCTTCATGATTATTTTTCTTTTCAATCTCAGGATTGTCTTCTATTTCATTGGGATTTTTTGTCTCATCACTTCCAATCTTCAAGTGAGGGCATCCAATTTCAAGATGTCCCACTTCTTCACAATTAAATAAAAAATACTCACCTCTGTTGACTTCTTCATCATCTGAGTTGTCACCTCCTTCATTTTCTTTTGTTCCTTGCCTTGTGTAAAGATATTGTAGGCTATCACAAAGCTCTTTGGCTGATGCATACTGTCCCACTTTGGTTTTTACTGAATCAAGTAATACTTTGAAGATCAAATTCATTTCTATCTTGTTGTTCCTTTCCAATTCCTTCTTGGCTGCAGTATTCAGAGGCTTCTGTGTCGCTGTGTACCCTGTCTCAATCGATCACCAAATATCACATCCCTATGAATGTAGAAATGCTTTCATTCTGTTGCTTCATATTTCATATTTCGGTCCACTTTGACCATTGAATTGTGGTACTTCCATATTATACATATCAATGCTTTCCATTATCTACCTTCCAATGGTTAAACTGCTTCCTGAAGGACTTTCTTTGATACCAATTGTTGGAATATTGAGGGGGGGGGTGAATCAGTATTAGTACTTTTCTTTATTTAACCACAATATAAATATTCAATGATATTCAACCAACATTCAATATAGCATCAGTACCATAAATCAATGCATAAACAAGACATAAACATAATACACTGATTTTTGATGTGGAAACCCAATGCGGGGAAAAACCATAGAATGATTTTCTTATAGATCAAAGAGTACATTCATTGGAAGCACCGACTTCCTATTTCTCCAGCTACAATTGGAAGGAGGCTCCAACCCCCTAATTTTTAGGATCCAACCCGAAGGAAGCTCCAACTCCCTAATTTACCAGCTACAACTAGAAAGAGGCTACAACCCCCTTTCCTTTCCCGTCCAACCGCCCTGAAATATAAATTTAGACCACCCTGTCACTACCTCTGCTACTTTAAATAACAACCTGTTGCTACTGCTTCTTTTGATAACTCTATTCCTGCTACTTTTGATATCAATATCTCATCAATACTGCAACCACTTATTCCTAATGCCAAAATCCATAAGAGAATTCTCCAAATAAAATGCTCATAACTCACTGAGACATACATGTTCTTGATTTCTTAAGAATGATTCTCTAACACACTTAGGAGGACATACCTTGACCCTAAATATGAACTGAGTTCCTGATCCCCGATCTTCTTGAAATTTCCCTCATAGGTCCATGACTGTGTATATTATCTGCCTGCGAGTATCCACACTTTTCCTCACTACAACCCGCGAATGTTCACGCTTTTCCTCCTGAAACTCATGGATATACTCAAGGAATTCCTGTACCCCTTCTCCTTACTCTCGATTCCTACAAACTCCTTACTTCACTTGACTTCTCTATCTTCGACTCACTGCCTCATATCTCCAACCTATATTCTCAGAAGTGAATACACAAAAGTGATTTGCAATGGACTTTTCTCTGTGTTATATATGAGAAATTTCTTAATGATATGCAACTCATGATGGCATGCAACTCACATGCAACCTGTCATCTTATGTTTACTCCCATTTTGTTTTCCTCCAATAATTAATTATCTCTCCAATAATTAATTATTCCTCCAATAATTAATTATCTTCTGCAATAATTAATTATCTTATGTTTACTACCACTTTACTTCTCCTGTATTATCCCTCCAATAATTAATTATTCCTCAAATAATTAATTATCTTCTGAAATAGTTAATTATCTTTTGTTTACTACCACTTTACTTTGACATGCTACTTTTCTCAAGGTTTGACACCAATCTCCATAATTAATTATCCATGCAATATTAAATTATCCCTGTAATAATTAATTAATCTTTTTCGATAATTAATTAATCTTTCAAAAATCATTCTCAACAATTAATATTTCAATAATTAATCCCTTCTTGCAACCACTTTGATCGATCAAGCTTCTTGATGACCTTCTAGAGGCTTCTAGAATATTCTTGAGGGTCCTCCAACTTCATAGAGCAATATCTCCTCAACCGTGAGGAACTACGTGGCATACCATATATCACCGAAAATGACATGATGTGTACTATCCATCTATGATAGTCTTACCTGCAAGTATATTGACATTCATGTCTTTATTCCTTGATCAATTGTGGGTTCCATGACCAACCTGTCACTATATCCTCTCACATGGACCATATACCAAGGACACCCCTCAACGAGATGTCTACCGTCACCAACACATGCGTCTACCAAGCATGCATCTCTCAACTATATGTCCACCATCACCAACACATGCCTCTACCAAGCATGTACCGTAGTCACCAACACACCATCACACGATATGTGCATGTACCATACCATGTACCAACCTGTACCATGCATCAACCATGCACATCAACACTTGTATCGTACCATGTCCCAACCATGCATATCAACCATGTACGTCAATCGTGCACATCAAAACCTGTACCATACCATGCACATCAAACTGTACCACGATCTGTACCATAACTTTTTTTGTGGTTCATCTTCGAGAAAAATATAGTTTTCGTCCAGTTTGTAACTGAGCTCTTAAGTAAATTCAATTTTGTTATTGTTTATATTTGTCATGCCCTATATCTGTGTGGCAGGAAATGTTCTTTTGAAGGTCAAACTTGTTTGTTTCACTTTATTCTCTCTATTTATATAAGTGTGATATTCAATATTTTTAATAAATATTCTATTTCAATATTTTTAATTAATATTTTACCCACTCATAATTATGATGGCCCATGGTTTTAATGTATCAAACATAAGTTATTCATTCAACTATGCAGGGACTAGTTGCTTTGCAGGGACTAGTTGCTTTGCAACCATTTCACTTGTTATTATTAGAGTTCATTAAAAAGAATTTCAACCCCTTACGACATTCTTTACCAAGATTCATGCTCCATTGTTACTATGATATACACACTTTTGTTCTTCTAATTTGGAAACTTATAACTCTTTAGGACCAATTATTTAAAAGATTGTAGATGACTTGAAGTTGATAATATTATTTCTTAATTTAGAAGATAATAACTATTTCTTAAAAAACATATTGGTTGTACTTTAATTTTGTTTTTCCTTGTCAACACTTTGTTAGAACACATTCCTGTGATTTTAGAGAAATCTGATCTTAATTCTAGATAGCCCATTTTTCACAAATTAATTATTTTTCTAGAACAAAAATACATTATTTACCTAAACTTGAAGTCTATTTATGATTTTGTTTGATTAGAAAGGTTTTTTTGTAAAGTCTATGCACTAGTTTAGACCTTAAATAATTTTAAGAATATTGAATTATATAATATTTTTTTATGATAAGTCATTATCTTTATAATGTTTATTTTATTTTATTATTGTGATTGGTACCAACTTATATATTATGACAAATTTAAATAGGATAACAAATTTGTATTTAAAATTATATTAAGATTTTATTTATTTATATTTATTTTTGGTTATTATTAATTTTGATATTTATTTATATATATAATTTTATTTTGGGAAATATAATATTTTATAATGATAATAAATATATTTTAAAAATGAAAAAATATGATTTTATTTTAAATATTAAATTATAATTATAATACATAATACAATATTAAAATCTAAATTATGTGTGATGATATATTAAATCTAGATTCTAAACCTAATTAAAACTCGTATTTAATTTATTGGAATGCATTGTAGATGAATTTAGAGTTAATATGAAGGCATCTTTTTTTCGTCACCATTGGACACCATTTAAGATTAAAGTGTGCAACAATTTTAGAGGCTCTCATGTGGATGTTAATATGGATGTATTTGAAAGGTTTTTGGACATATTTGAATGCAATTTGGATACATTTTTAATTGAAATTTAGATGTTATTATTTTGACATACTTTTAGATATATTTTCAAATGTATTTTTAGATATTTCTTTGGATGGTTTTTGGACTTGATGTTTTGAGAGATAACTTTTTGAGTGTCTAAGATGTTAATTTGGATTTTTTAGACATTTTTTTGGGATTTTTTAAAAATGTTTTTAGAAAATGTTTGTGGACATTTTTGGAAAAAAATAGATATTAAGTATCATTGGTTTGGATACATTTTTGGGATGGTTCCTTGACCATTTTTTTTACACCTTTTAGATGTTTTTTTGGGCAATTTTTGGATTTTTTATGCATAAAAAAATGTACAAAGGAAACTAAAAAATGTCTCCAACAACATCCTATGAAAATTTGTATTAAAAAAAGGCACTAAAAATAATTGAAATAGACACTTTTTTGGACTTTAAAGGGATGTGTTTTGGGTTTTGTGTTGAATTGAATAAAGACCGTCCCTTCAAATTCTAAAGTAAATGAAAGCATTAGTTATAGTGTCACTTCAATATGTTTCTCTTAAACCTTTCAAACAACTCTTATTCTAAATCTTACTAGGTATGTGAAAAAATTAGGGGAAATTGCATGTACACTTATGAAGTAAATGGGTTCAAGGATCTTCTTCAAGCATCCAAGACAATGTCAGTTCTCAAAGACAACCTCACCATTTACAAAAGCACATGAATAAACATGGATACAAGCATTGGTTACAATGTCACATCAATATGTTTGTCTTCAACCTTAAAAACAACTCACTGAAAATGAGAGACAACAAAATTTTGTAGTTAAGTTTTTCCAAAACTTACCAAGTTTGAAAGAAAATAAGAAATATTGCATATGGTCATATGAAGTAAATAGAGTCAAGGATCCTCTATGAGCATCCAAGACACCATCAATATTCCAAGTCAACCTCATCATTAACAAAAGTGTATGAAACAACATGTAGACAAACATTTTTTTGAATGTCATTTGAATATTTCTTTAACTTTAGAAATAACTCTCATTGAAAAATAAGGCAAGCAAAACTTAGCACCTCACTTTTCCAAAATTTACCAATTCTGTAAGAAAATAAGATAAACTACATATGCCATGGACCTTCCCAATAAGGGGACAATATGTGTTTGAGGTGTCAAAAATACTTCAGGTTTACCCAAGGCAATGACACTCGCTCGCTCCCAACAAGGAGTCAAATGTGTTTGAGGTGTAAAAAATGATTTAGGTTCCATCCAAATCCTTGACACTCACCCATTGGTTTTAGTTTTGTTGTGGAACCTAAAGGCATTTTATAAAAATGCATTAAACAACTCACCATGTACGTGATTCATTGAGAGCAATTTAAACAAATAATTTATAAAGGATCCAAGCACTTTTAGTACTTGATTACATGGGATCAATTTACACATAATGAATCCTCAAGGTATTTAACAACTTTTGTTATTAAGTTGCCTTGACTGATTAACAACATCCCAGTGTTTTATAGTGGTATAGATTCTACAAAATAATCCTAATATCCTAACAACTTTGTAATACATTAAACTTGACAGAATGTGTGATGGTTGGTTGCTTGCATTCATTAGGTACTTGTCTTGCTTTACAATTTCCATAAGTGTCTACTTGTTGTGCATTGTTTTCTCTTCCTTCAATCCCTCACAAATGGAATTCACTTACTGCATTCGATTGGAAGCTCCAAAGTGCTCTCCCTTCCTCATATTGATGACCACATTCCTAAGCATATTGCATTTTGCCTCTAGAACAATGATTTGACACTTCCGTTGTACCAAAGTGCCCATAACTGTTACGATTTGGGTGGTGAACTGATGATTATTTTCATTCATTTTTGTTATGGCAGTGAAGATTGATGTTATATTTCCCTGAATGGACTCCTCATGATTCCTTAATACTCCCCTTATATCCTGCATTTCCTAGTAATCCATCAAAAATTTAAAACAATCCAAGCTCCTATTCACTTTTAGAGTTTTAGAGTTGTGTTTAGACCAATTCCTATGCTTCACCTTGAATCCCTTTAAGGCCCAGAAAGGAGTATGTTTATTCTCTATGATGTCACAACATTCGCCAACTAGGTTAAGTCTATATGAATTCAAAGAAAGGTTCAATATAGAATACATAGGGATAAGTATTGAAATCCTTGAGCCCGAGGTCGAATAAGTGCAAATGAGAGACAACCTCTTGAACTAGGAAGACATAGATTCCCTTGCCACCCCAAGATGACTCCAACAAATATAGAAATTAAATGAGTTGATGCCCCATAGAAAGGTCATTTTTGATGATGAGAAAGTTGCTAACAGAGAAAGAAAGATCCCCCAAGGAGAGACAAAAACACAGATGAAATTCCCCAAATAAACATTTGAAATAGACATGACCACTACTTACCTTTCCTAACATGAACAAAACCATGGCGGAAGCTCTGTCATTTCCAAATGAAAAAAGATGACAAACATGCCAACCAAACCAGTAGAACAAGATTCACCCTTCTGTTGCATTGCATCACCATTGGTAAATTTCCAACTGCAACACTATAATCACACTAGGTCGCCAAGAATTTCCATCCATCAATTCAAAAACATGAGAAGCTAAGTTTATTCTCATTACTTGCTATGTTATATGACGAGATTTCCTTAGAATGCGTCCTGTGACTCCTTAAATGCTTGAAATGTGCCTTGATCTCCATTAAAATTATCTTGGTATGGGTTGATGATAGGCCCTTCCATTGATGGAAATATCCCCCACTTTTAAAATTGTGGCTTGGTTGACAAAACCATCTGCTATGTGATAATTCTCCCTTACCACATGGTAAAACTTGACACTCAAGAGTTTGAGTGCTTCTCGTTTTCCCTAAGCTATTATTGATTGTAATAGGTTATCAAAAGAAGAAGAATTCTTTACCATGTGGCTTATGTTGACCTTTAAATTCCCCACCCCAATGAATGCCTTAATGTAAGAATTGATGGTGATCTTCAAACCTTGCAATAAAACATAAGTTTTTGCTTGATTGTTGGTTTAAATACCAATACCCCAAGTGAATGATGATTTTATTGTTCCTCTAATATTCATAATGATGCCTCTTGCACCTGCCACCCCTTTTACCCATAAGTACTTAAAAACCATTAAACACTTATTATATTGTATATTTTAATTTTTAAGAAACTATTAATATTTTAATCTTTAACAACTTTTGGATATTCTAATATCATGTATTTTCATGTTTCAAATTTTGTTCTCCTATATGTTAACCTTTAAAAGCATCTTGCCAAACAACATGTATGTATCTACAAGCTTTTATTAGAACATTAAGATCATCATTATCACCATTGATTTTTCTACTCACCTTTTGATCCTAGTGTACAAGACATTTCATAATAATATCATTCCATTTAATCCAAGTATTTTTTTTTTTTAAGTTAGTTAGGAAGTTCATATTAATCTTGAAAAAATTTAAACAATAACAATGATTGACCAACAACAGAAATATAAAGTCTTTGTCGAGTGAACGATACAATTATCACAAAGCAAACAAATTTCAACATAACACTGATTCTATGAACATAATTACTAAACTACCTAGAAGAACACTGATGCTTGATAGAAATATCACTACTCAAATATATAAACAAGAAAACTAAAAACATGTTCACATCAATTAGGTGGGGAGACAACAACTTCTGCTTCAGGGATTCCAACATTCTCCTCAATATGGAGACCCAATGATCTAGTTGATTTACCTTCCTCTCACCCCCTCAGTAGGAACCATTTAATCTAACTNTGATCTTCAAACCTTGCAATAAAACATAAGTTTTTGCTTGATTGTTGGTTTAAATACCAATACCCCGAGTGAATGATGATTTTATTGTTCCTCTAAAATTCATAATGATGCCTCTTACCTGCCACCCCTTTTACCCATAAGTACTTAAAAATCATTAAACACTTATTATATTGTATATTTTAATTTTTAAGAAACTATTAATATTTTAATCTTTAACAACTTTTGGATATTCTAATATCATGTATTTTCATGTTTCAAATTTTGTTCTCCTATATGTTAACCTTTAAAGCATCTTGCCAAACAACATGTATGTATCTACAAGCTTTTACTAGAACATTAAGATCATCATTATCACCATTGATTTTTCTACTCACCTTTTGATCCTAGTGTAAAAGACATTTCATAATAATATCATTCCATTTAATCCAAGTATATTTTTTTTTAAGTTAGTTAGGAAGTTCATATTAATCTTGAGAAAATTTAAACAGTAATAATGGTTGACCAAAAACAGAAATATAAAGCCTTTGTCGAGTGAGTGATACAATTATCACAAAGCAAAAAAATTTCAACATGACACTGATTTTATCAACATAATTACTAGACTTCCTAGAAGAATACTGATGCTTGATAGAAATATCACTACTCAAATATATAACCAAGAAAACTAAAAACATGTTCACATCAATTAGGTGGGAGTCAACAACATCTGCTTCAGGGATTCCAACATTCTCCTCAATATGGAGACCCAATGATCTAGTTGATTTACCTTCCTCTCACCCCCTCAATAGGAACCATTTAATCTAACTTTGAAGTTTATAATTAAATGCTTATACAATCCTTCATATCTTTAAATTTCTATTTATTCTTAAGAGACGCATCTTAGTATTTTACACTTATCATGATTGAACAGGTACTAGCCCAATTCCGCGGAATTACAATGATTCCTCCAATTCACTTTCGATACCTCAGCTACGAAAATATTTTTATAAATAATTAAGGAAATAGTTTACTTTGGTTTATTTATTTAATGTTGTTGAGTATTTGATTAATTTTATTTTTAACAAAACAGTTTTTAAGTTTCGGTACAATTTTCCTTTGAATATATATGTATGTGTGAGAAAAATAAATAAATAAATAAACATATAAATAAACTCTTAATAATATTTTAATTCTTAAATATTTATAGTTTAATATAATATTATTAAATAATTTATATTTCTTTTTATTTTGTATAAATAAGACTTTCTATTTTTTTTTATTCAGTAATGGAAAATGTTGTGAATAAATATATATATATATATATATATATATATATATATATATATATATATATATATGATTTTTATGCTTTGTTTAATTGTATCCCTTCATCTTTTTATATATGAGGGAGATTCTATCAATTTTAAGGGATGGAGTTACGCTTTCTTTATATTTCTATGTTATTTATGACATTTGGTCCATAACATTTAGTATTAGAGCACACAGTCCTTGGGTTTGGCTCCTTAAAATGAGTTATCTTACCATTTTTATTGTAATTTTCTTGGGGTGTTTTTAGAGTGAAATTTTCGATATATGGAGAGTACATAGCCAAGTACCTTGTGACAAAATTTCAAAGTCTTGTTCACTATACTTTTAGAGTTACATGTCGTGGAAGTTGGGGATTTTGACTAGTCTTGAAACTAGCCTCAATTAAGTGTTCTCGATAAAACAATCATATTTGAAGCTAGTGATCTCCAAATCTATTGCCATCAATGGAACTGGAAAGAGGACAAACTAGAGTGTTATGAATCCAAATTGCAGAATCTGATCTATAATATTGGACATGTGGCATTCATACAAGTTTGCTCTTCTAAAKGGTTCCAAAATCAACAAGTTTAGAGACAATTATCATAATTTTTTCTTGGCACATCATATTTTAGTGGGACTTATGTCATTTCAAAGAATACATACTAGGATATTATAGGCTGATATTTCAGACTGGTAAGTGCATAAATCTCCAAGTTACATAAGGTGTAAGGTCAACTAGCAATATAGTCTCTAAATTAGGGTTTTAAAAGGGAAAAAACAAGAGGATTTGGTAATTCACCAATAAATTTCTCTTTATAGATCCAAATTGCATGGGAGAAAGGCCATATTGAAGAGGACATTTTAGAGTACACCATGTATAAATTTCATCAATAGAAGATTGAAATTGGAGAAGTTATAACATGTCAAATATTGGCTAATAGATTTGTCTCCAAAACCTAAGCCCACCATGTCTAGACAAAATAAGCCAAATGAGACCCCTAGAAAGGATCCTAAAGGTTCATCCATGACACGAGAAGAGTAAGAAGAGAAGGATTTTAAGATGTTCAAGATGGAAAAGAGAATACAGATCCTATAATCTATAATGCTAACAAAGGTTGGCGTCTTAAATATGGTAACTAAAATAGAATTCAAAACTTTCAAAGAAGATATCAAGGAAAATCTTAAAGGGATGGCAAGCAAAGATGACATCAAAGAGATGGAAAACAAAGGTGACCTCAAGATAATCTCAAGTACATAAGGGATGATCTTCTAAAGGATCCAAGTTTCCTCTTTACTCAAAATTCACCTCATCGAGAAGAAGATAATTGGAGAACAATAAGATTGAGTCT
>JASDQU010307272.1:50768-63008 GCA_032191745.1 Picea mariana
TTTTAATCTTAGCGATCATTCTAGGGCAATCCAATACCTCATGATCCCTAGCTTTGCAACAGAAACAACTAGGTCTTCTACCAGGGCATTCCTTATCTAGATGGTCTAGTTTTCTGCAACTGTAACATAGGATTAATCCTCGCTTTCTTTTAAATGAACCCCGACCTCTTCTGTACTGCGCACTAGAATCGTGATAGCTAACCTGCAGAAAATTCTTTCTAGGATATTGCATCCATTTGTTAGTCCAGACATTCTTTCTATGCATAGGTATAACATATCTATCATTATACTTATCAGATCTATTCATATCAAACTTTCTTTCATCTATTACTGCCCTAGTTTTTAAGCTAGGACAGAATCTATCAAACATACCTAGATCCATGCTCTAGAAACAAAAAAATTCACTTATCTTACTCCTACAGAGCACAAAGCTTCCATATCTAAGAACTTTTGACTATTCTTACCTTTATTAGAGCACAACGCTTACAAAACTTACCTCTTTTCTGCAGATCTGACCTCTTTCTTTCAGAAATTTCCACTTTTACTTTTCACAGAGCGTTCAGATCTCGCTTCTTTTCTTCGGATCTGATCTTCCTTTATTCAGATCTAACCTTATTCCTGGCACAAAGCTTTACAGGTCGAGTAAAAAGCTGCGCACTAGGGCAACAGATCTACACACAGAGCTTTCTTTTGCACAAAGTTTCTTCTTCCTCAATTCCCAACAATCACAGTTTCAAGTCCCGAACCATTTGTTGGCACAGGGGCAGACCTAGGGTTCAACGCTTCAACAATGCACCAACAAAACCCTAACTACCGACCCTTTTGGCAACAACTGTGAAGCAGATGAAGTCTCACCTGAGGTAGAGGCAGGGGTGGTTGCGAGACTCAGGTGTCTTCAACCTTAGCTGGGACACAGATCCGTGATTCTAACCCTTATCAAGCACTTTAACATAGATCATTCATCAGTGTTTAACCCTCATGGCACTCCGTAGATGGCACAGAGCACCGCAACATTCACTTAGATCTAGGTTAAGTTAGCACTTAGCAACAACAAAATAGGTTTATCACTCGACACTTTCATATATGTCAGATCTACACCCATACATCTAAGAAGCACAAAGCAAAGTGGATCTATCTAAGTATAGCATAGCAAAGCACATAACATAATCATATCAGAGCACAACACATGGAAAGAGACCAACACATTAGGTCGAAGCACCGAGCACAACACACAAAGTTACCATGGTTCACCCCCACCCTAGGGCTACGCCCACAAAGTCTTCTTCTTCTTTATTAGATTTGGTCAATCGGGTTACAACACAAAGCTCAAACTTGTACTCCGCATAATATAGGAGATCTTCGTGCACCTCGCCAGATCCTCCTTCCCTGAGTAGATCTAGCACATATCCTTCTTACAATCCATGCACTTAGCACTTACAACACTTGCACTCAGCTGTGCAAGTCGGTCACACAATATACACAAAGCCTTTACTAGCACTTAGCTTATCTTCTCCTCTTCTTACATTGCCTAGCTAATTATTTATACTTTACAAAATAGGCCTAAACATGGGTAAACCCATGGGCCAACATCCCACACCCATTACATTATCCCAAAAACCCAAAAAGGACCCAAGAAAGGGGTCTAGCTTCCACGATCTCTGCTTCGCGTTGCGCTCCATCTTTGACAAGCTGTCGAAGTCCAAAAACGGTCAAATATAACCAAGTGTTCCTCAAAACTTGGTCAAGGGCCAACAAATCTCATCATACAATTTCATGGAGCTCCCTCCACTTCATTTCCAAAGGGATAGCCAGTCCCAAATCCCTCACATCCAAATATTGGTCTCTAGCCAGAGATAGATAAAATCGCTTGCTATATTGTCTCACCACTCACCATATTGCTGCGAAGTTGGCCAATAGTCATAGATTAAATACATAAGCCTATTGATTGAAAGCTAATTTACGAAGTCTTTCCATCTTATCTCGTGGGTTGAAGATAGCGAGAGTGAGCCAACTTAAAACCTATATTTATTCCCTTAAGAATCACAAAAAAAGAAGAAGCAAACTTACATATTTCCTTAGCCAAGGCCTTTGGTTAGCATCCATCCCTCCTATACTTCCTTGGAATGAGTCTTTCGATGGGATGGGAATAATCTACAAGCAAGTCATAATTATCCTACCTATAAACAATAGATTAATTGATGAGGAAGCATTTCACTCACCAAGCATCACAAGAGAAACAATGCAAAAATGTTGAGTGGGAGATAGCCCACCAAAAAAGGAGAAACCTCTACAACATTTTAGGCATGTGGGAAGTTCAGAACATATTAATGTGTATTAAGTAATATTTATTATCATATTTCATTTATGGGATTTGAATTCTAATATATTTTGGATATGTTTGAAGTTGTCCTTCATGGTTTTATTGATGAACTCAAACTACTGAGTTGCTTTCACCCAGGCACCCATGTGGTAGGGTAGGATAAAGTGGGATTTTCAGTGTGCCTTGCATGGTATTTTATCAAATGATTCCAAGTTCTTGAATATCCTCTCTAGTTTCAATATATTCCTAACATTCTCTCAGAAACACATCACACACACCCTCGTAATAGATGCTTCAATGTGATCTCTTATCCGGTAGCCCTAGTAAACATATATGGCCCACTACGGTTCTGACAACTGTTAGTACTTACACTTATTATAATAGTAGGGTCCATGGAATGTACAGAGAGTGTAATATCACCCATATTTAGGTGAATCCATATCTAGGTTAACCCGACTAAGCATAATGTCCCACTTGTATTACTTGTGGGCTAAAACATTATCCCAATCCCACTTGGTCGGCTACCAGAATATGCCCTCCCTTTGGTTGGTGTATCCTTTGTTTGGTAAACCCGTATAATAGTTCTTGGATATAGGTTAACCTAGTGTTCTGGGGCAACTTGGGTCAAACCCTAGTTTGAGGAGAAGCTTATACCGAATTGCAGACAAACCTCATTTTCTCTTACATATATGATACAAAGGGACTCCTCTTCTCTGGAAACAACCCTAGCTTCCTTCTTCTGAAGAAAAGAATGTAAATACAACTTATTTTTTTCTTTATTTATTCAGTTTTATTTTGGATTACCGAAGGTTCAAACCATGGACATAGTATTACATGATCCTTGTTGGTAACTAGTTTTAGTAGTTCAATTTTCTAGGAGTTGACTCATGTTCTAAACACATGACCAAGCTCAGACCCAATGACTTGTTGGAATACTGAGAGGGGAGGGGGTGAATCAGTATTAGTAATTTTCTTTCTTTAACCACAATATAAATCTTCAATGATATTCAACCAGCATTCAATATAGCATTAGTACCATAAATCAATGCATAAACAACACATAAACATAGTACACCAAAGTTTTATGCGGAAATCCAATGCAGGAAAAAACCACATAATGCTTTTATTATTAATCAAAGAGTACATTCATTCGAAGCACCAAATTCCTATTTCTCTAGATACAATTGGAAGGAGGCTCCAACCCCCTAATTCTCAGGCTCCAACTCCCTAATTTACCAGCTACAATTGGAATGAGGCTACAACCCCCTTTCCTTTCCCCATCCAACTGCCCTGGAATATAAATGTAGACCACCCTGTCACTACCTCTGCTACTGTAACTGATAATATGTTGCTTCTGATACCTTTGTTGCTGCTACTTCTGATATCAATATCTCATCAAGATTGTAACCACTTATTCCTCATTCCAAAATCCATAAGAGAATTCTCCAAATAAAATGCTCATAACTCACTGAGACATACATGTTCCTGATTTCTTCAGAATAATTATCTAGCACACTCAGGAAGACATACCTTGACCCTGAAGCTGAACTGAGTTTCTGATCCCTGATCTTCTTGAACTTTCCCTCACAGGTTCACGACTGTGTATACGATATGCCTATAGGTATCTGTGCTTTTCCTCACTGCAGCCGACGGATGTCCATGCTTTTCCACCTGAAACTCATGGATATACTCAAGGAATTCATGTATGAAACCCATTCTCCTTACTCTCGGTTCCTACAAATTCCTTACTTCACTTGACTTCTCCATCTTCGACTCAGTGCCTCAGATGTCCAGCCTGTATTCTCAGAAGTGAATACACATAAGTGATTTGTAATGGAATCTTCTCTGTGTTATATAGGAGAAATTTCTTAATGACATGCAAATCATGATGGCATGAAACTCACATGAAACTCACATGCAACCTGTTATCTTATGATTACTCCACTTTTCTTTTCCTCCAATAATTAATTATTCCTCCAATAATTACTTATCTTCTGCAATAATTAATTATCTTTTGTTTACTACCACTTTAATTCTCCTGTAATGATTAACTATCCCTCCAATAATCAATTATCTTCTAAAAAAAATAATTTTCTTTTGTTTACTGCCACTTTACTTCGACATGCAACTTTGCTCAAGGTTTGACACCAATCTCAATAATTAATTAATCTTTTTCGATAATTAATTAATCTTTCAACAATCATTCTCAACAATTAATCTTTCAATAATTAATCCCTTGTTGCAACCACTTTGACTGATCAATCTTCTTGATGACCTTCTAGAGGCTTCTATGATAGTATTACCTACAAGTATACTGGCCTTCATGTCTTTAATCCTTGACCAATTGCGGGTTCCACGACCAACCTGTCACTAGATCCTCTCACATGGACCATATACCAAGGGCACCTCTCAAAGAGATGTCCACCGTCACCAACACATGCGTCTACCAAGCATGCACCTCTCAACCATATGTCCACCATCACCAACACATGCTTCTACCAAGCATGTACTGAAGTCACCAACATACCATCACAAGATATGTTCTTGTAGCATACCATGTACCAACCTGTACCATGCATCAACAATGCACATCAACACATGTACCATACCATGTGCCAACCATGCACATCAACCATGTACATCAACCTTGCACATCAACACCTGTATCGTACCATGTGCCAACCATGTACATCAACCATGTACATCAACATGTACCATAACAAGTAATACCAATGGTGTACCTAAACCAAGTACCACCATCACCAAGAGATGTATCTTATCCATGTGCTACCATGTACCAAGTGTATACCTTAACAATGTGTCAATATCAATGGTAGACCTCTAACACAACAACCAAATGTCCAACGATATCGTCCACATCTCTGGGGCTTCCATACTTCTCCAAGGGTTGACATCAATCACTAATATCACTCTCCAAGGGTTGAAATCAATCTCTAAGATCAGTCTCCAAGGGTTGACATCAATGACAACCAACTATCCAACAATTCCCCCCTTTGTCATTGATGGAAACACTTAGACATGGAAGCACCATGCTCATGCTCCCCTTGTGACCATCACTCCTCATCAATGTTTCTATCTCTCCCCCTTTGACATCAATGACAAATGGTATCTTCCTTGGGGCTGCTCCCCTTGTCCTCATGCCCATGTTCTTCTCTCCCCCATTGATAGCCTGGGAAAAATAGTAACTCTTTCTTTGGGGCTGCTCCCCCTATTTGAGATTTCCTTGGGGATGCTCCCCCTGTTAGTATGCCTCTGATGGTGCTTTGTCATGTACATCTCTGATAAAAATCATTCAAGTCTTTTAAAAATAATTCACTGTCTCTGAACTCATGCTCTCATCCACTGACATATATCTATCCAATCCTGCCAAGTGTCTTACGAATCCATCATTGTCCATGTGACCCATCTGTAACTCACTATTCTAAATACTTCTTTGAATCCGTTGCAATTGATCATCACATACCTACATCTAAAAATGAAACAACTATGTCCACTAGTCTACTCAACTACAAATCAAACTCTACAAATTTGCAATGAATATATTCCTGCTTAAATATGTCCTCTCCGAATATCTGCATCAAAAAGTGTACCAATGATATTACTTGTGTCAGTTGGATGATATTCTACATACCTACATGGAGATGTGTTCTCAAACCTGTTTCTTAACCAACCAATCTGTCATAGGACATCCTATACCTTTGCCATCAAACCACTCTGAAGCAAACATCTGTAACACCACTCTAAAACACTTCATGATGTCTGAATGATAGATCTTTGAACTGTAACAACAACTGCATAGAATCCATTTATTCAATATTCATATTACTTGGGAGTCTCCAAGCCGGATGGCTCAGAACAATTGAGGAATCCGCCCTAATGCGGAGTAGTATTCTTCTTCGTCTGCAGATCCATCATCTTTATGAATTCTGGAACTTTATTCCTTGATTCTAACACATTTCCTTATGCATGTGGATTCATCATGATCTCGTACTACTATGTATCTCGAGAGTGTGATTTTTGGGACATGTTCTTCCTTTGCCTACTCTGGATTATGATCTTGCACTGCTGCGGATTCTGACAATACGATCCTTGAGACTTGATCTTCTTTCACTTTCTTTTCTAGACTCTCTTGTACTATCACAAATCTTGCGATCTTTGGAACCTGTTCTTCATCCATCTACTCTTCTTGTATTTCTTTTCTTTTCCAAACCTTCTTATTCCTATTATCATTGTTTTCTTTCATGGATGGATTTATCATACTTTTGCAATTTCGAGCTATGTGACTGTAATTGTGGCATTTGTAACATTCAATCTTGCGAGGAGCCACATAGCCACTATTTTCATGAACATTTCTTCCATATGCTCTGCAGTATACAACTTTATGTCCAAAGTTAGAAAAATAAAAACAATAACCATAAAAGACTCTTTGATACCTAGGAGTAGATGATCTTCTTTGTGATGTAGTCCTTCTGAATTCATGCCTTGGTTGATCATGATCATAGTTGAATCTACTTTGTTGTCTTAAATTATATGGTCTTATTGAAAATGTATCCTTCCTCTTGGACTCTTGCTGACCATGATTCCTTCCTTTAAGTACTCCTGCGTAACTTTTAACCATTTCTTTATTCTTCCTTTCTGGTAACTTGTGACATTTCTCTTCAACTTTCTTTGTTGATGATGTGGATGATTCTTCAATGTTTTTACTTATCTTGGCAACTTTTACTCTCAACATGACAACTTCTTCTTCAAGATTCCCAACCTCTTCTTCTTTCTTCATCATCTTATTCTTCAGGAATTCTTCTGTTCTCTTTTCCTCTTCAAGTTGGACTTCAAGGAGATGATTTCTTCTTTAGGTTTTCTTTCTTGTCTACTAGATTTTGCTTCATGATTATTTTTCTTTTCAATCTCAGGATTGTCTTCTATTTCATTGGGATTTTTTTGTCTTGTCACTTCCAATATTCAAGTGAGGGCATCCAATTTAAATATGTCCTACTTCCTCACAATTAAATAAAAAATACTCACCTCTGTTGACTTCTTCATCATCTGAGTTATCATCTCCTTCATTTTATTTTGTTCCTTGCCTTGTGTAAAGATATTGTAGGCTATCCCAAAGCTCTTTGGCTGATGCATACTGTCCCACTTTGGTTTTTACTGAATCAGGTAATCCTTTGAAGATCAAATTCATTTCTATCTTGTTGTTCCTTTCCAATTCCTTCTTGGATGCAGTCTTCAGAGGCTTCTGTGTAGCTGTGTACCCTGTCTCAATCGATCACCAAATATCACATCCCTATGAATGTAGAAATGTTTTCATTCTGTTGCTTCATATTTCATATTTCGGTCCACTTTGACCATTGAATTGTGGTACTTCCATATTATACATATCAATGCTTTCCATTATCTACCTTCTAGTGGTTAAACTGCTTCCTGAAGGACCTACTTTGATACCAATTGTTGGAATACTGAGGGGGGGGGGTGTGAATCAGTATTAGTACTTTTCTTTCTTTAAACACAATATAAATATTCAATGATATTCAACCAACATTCAACATAGCATCAGTACCATAAATCAATGCATAAACAAGACATAAACATAATACACTGATTTTTTATGTGGAAATCCAATGCGGGGAAAAACCACAGAATGATTTTCTTATAGATCAAAGAGTACATTCATTGGAAGCACCGACTTCCTATTTCTCTAGCTACAACTGGAAGGAGGCTCCAACCCCCTAATTTTCAGGATCCAACCTGAAGGAAGCTCCAACTCCCTAATTTACCAGCTACAACTAGAAGGAGGCTACAACCCCCTTTCCTTTCCCGTCCAACCGCCCGGAAATATAAATTTAGACCACCCTGTCACTACCTCTGCTACTTTAAATAATAACCTGTTGCTACTGCTGCTTTTGATAACTCTATTCCTGCTACTTTTGATATCAATATCTCATCAAGACTGCAACCACTTATTCCTAATGCCAAAATCCATAAGAGAATTCTCCAAATAAAATGTAACTCACTGAGACATACATGTTCTTGATTTCTTAAGAATGATTCTCTAACACACTTAGGAAGACATACCTTGACCCTGAATATGAACTGAGTTCCTGATCCCCGATCTTCTTGAAATTTCCCTCATAGGTCCATGACTATGTATATTATCTGCCTGTGAGTATCCACGCTTTTCCTCACTACAACCTGCGGATGTTCGTGCTTTTCCTCCTGAAACTCATGGATATACTCAAGGAATTCCTGTACCCCTTCTCCTTACTCTCGACTCCTACAAACTCCTTACTTCACTTGACTTCTCTATCTTCGACTCACTGCCTCAGATCTCCAGCCTGTATTCTCAGAAGTGAATACACAAAAGTGATTTGCAATGGACTCTTCTCTGTGTTATATAGGAGAAATTTCTTAATGATATGCAACTCATGATGGCATGCAACTCACATGAAACCTATCATCTTATGTTTACTCCAATTTTTTTTTCCTCCAATAATTAATTATCTCTCCAATAATTAATTATCTTTTGCAATAATTAATTATCTTATGTTTACTACCACTTTATTTCTCCTGTAATAATTAATTATCCCTCCAATAATTAATTATTCCTCAAATAATTAATTATCTTTTGCAATAATTAATTATCTTTTGTTTACTGCCACTTTACTTTGACATGCTACTTTTCTCAAGGTTTGACACCAATCTCAATAATTAATTATCCATGCAATATTAAATTATCCCAGTAATAATTAATTAATCTTTTTCAATAATTAATTAATCTTTCAAAAATCATTCTCAACAATTAATCCCTTGTTGCAACCACTTTGACTGGTCAAGCTTCTTGATGACCTTCTAGAGGCTTCTAGAATATTCTTGAGGGTCCTCCAACTTCACAGAGCAATATCTCCTCAACCGTGAGGAACTACGTGGTGTACCATATATCACCGAAAATGACATGATGTGTACTATCCATCTATGATAGTCTTACTTGCAAGTATACTGACATTCATGTTTTTATTCCTTGACCAATTGTGGGTTCCATGACCAACCTGTCACTATATCCTCTCACATGGACCATATACCAAGGACACCTCTCAACAAGATGCCCACCGTCACCAACACATGCGTCTAGCAAGCATGCACCTCTCAACCATATGTCCACCATCACCAACACATGCCTCTACCAAGCATGTACCGTAGTCACCAACACACCATCACAAGATATGTGCATGTACCATACCATGTACCAACCTGTACCATGCATCAACCATGCACATCAACACTTGTACCGTACCATGTCCCAACCATGCATATCAACCATGTACGTCAACCGTGCACATCAAAACCTGTACCATACCATGCACATCAAACCGTACCATGATCTGTACCATAACAAGTAATACCAATGGTGTACCTCAACCAAGTACCATCATCACCAAGAGATGTATCTTATCCATGTGTTGCCATGTGCCAAGTGTATACCTTAAAAGTGTGTCAATATCAATGGTAGACCTCTAACCCGACAACCAATTGTCCAACGATTACATTCACATCTCTGGGGCTTCCAGACTTCTCCAAGGGTTGACATCAATGACAACCAATTGTCCAACATGACTCACGTTCTCCATGCTTCGACAACATGGGGATTTGACTTACAATGGTTTCAACTTTCCATCTAACACAATAAAGCTTTAGAAATTCTACCATGTTGAATTAACTATACTCTTTTTTGAAAGATTAGTTTGTATTTCTTGTCGTGCAACATCTTCTGCATGTGGTTAAATTAAAAAATCCCAATTGATGATGCTACTTTTACAAACAATTATTGCATATTTCCATGTAAAAATAAATTCTATTAATTATGTCTTATGAATGCAATTATATATACAAAATCACTCAATTTAGGTGTTTGATAAAAGTAATGAGTATTCACTACTCTAGTCATTCTTGCATGTTTTGGATTTGTAATTTGAAGTTAATGGACTCACGTTGTTTCCATAATCGAAGCTACATATGCCGCACCTGCCAGAAAAAGTTGATTCATTCTTTAGCTCGGCCAATCATATCCTTTTTTTGTGGTTCATCTCCGAGCAAAATATAGTTGCCATCTAGTTTGTAACTGAGCTCTTAAGTAAATTCAATTTTGTTATTGTTTATATTTGTCATGCCCTATATCTGTGTGGCAGGAAATGTTCTTTTGAAGGTCAAACTTGTTTGCTTCACTTTATTCTCTCTATTTATATAAGTGTGATATTCAATATTTTTAATTAATATTCTACCCACTCATATTTATGATGGCCCATGGTTTTAATGCATCAAACATAAGTTATTCATTCATTCAAATATGCAGGGACTAGTTGCTTTGCAACTATCTCACTTGTTATTATTAGAGTTCATTAAAAATAATTTCAACCCCTTACGACATTCTTTACCAAAATTCATGCTCCATTGTTACTATGATATACACACTTCCGTACTTCTAATTTGGAAACTTATAGCTCTTTAGGGCCAATTATTTAAAAGTTGTAGATGACTTGAAGTTGATAATAGTATTTCTTAATTTAGAAGATGATAAATATTTCTTAAAAAACATATTTTTTTTTTGTAAGTAAGAAGTTTTATATATAAAGGGCCTTCAAAAACCAAGTCAGAGGTACAAAAAACAGATAGTGACCGTACTGTAGTTACTGAACTGCCCCAATAGAGGGGAAACCAGTCTTATAGATCAGAACTTAGCTGACTGGAAAGCATCTAAAAACCTATGAAAAAGTAAAGAACCCCTGTGGGCTCAAACACTTGGCAAATAACCTGGCCAGGTGGCAAGAACGACCTCGTACCAAGGTTCCTCTTCGACGAGTGTCCCTGTGCCTTCCAACTGCATGTCAGCATCCACGTTGCTCTCATCCCTGTTGACGACTGGCGAGGTGTCCTGTAGCGCATGCTGTCCTGTAGCGTTCTCCACGCCTGTATCCTCATGCTCGGCCTGCTCCACCACAATCTCTGCGGAGCGCTGCGTCTGGGCATTTCCTTCACTGGTCTCTGCATGGAGTTCCTTTGTCGGGGCCGCACTTGCTGGGTCAGGGGGGAAAGCATCTTGGAGGGAGGAAAGGAGCTGAAGGAGGGTCGTGACCTTTCCATCCATGATCTGCAAACGGAATTGGAGGTCCTCCACCCCCTGACGGAGTTCGAAGACCAGACCAAAGAGAATAGTAAAACTTTCTTTCAACTGCATGTCAAAGAAAGAGGCATAAGACGGGTTCACGTTGCTTCGGGCACTTCGAAAAGGTGGTGGCGCCCCCATGGGTGGCCTTGAGGAGCCAGCTACTGGTGCGTGGGAAGGCTCAAAAATTTTGGACATTGGAGGGATGGGAAGGTATCGCGAAGAAGAGACGAGCGAGCTGTCAATGATGGCTAAGCAATCAAACCGGGAGATAGGCGGGGTGGAGGAGGCGAGAGGCGTTGGCTCGGGCTGGATAGGCAGTGAGGAGATAGTGGAAGGTGAACCAGGGGGCAAGACAGAGGGCCGGGGCCGGCGAGGATTCCATGGAGAGCCTCTTCGCAGCCTTCCCCTTTAACGTGGCATGAGTTTCGTCGAGTGAATGCAGAAGAAGACCAAATGCACCAGGCGGAGGTAGAGAGCCTGAATGTGGGCAGAGGCAATAATCACCATGAAGGTCCAGTTTGAATTAGGCCAGGGCAGTGGAGGGAGGAGTAGGTTGATCCGCGGGCGAGGGCGAGAAGCTAACACGAACAACAGAGCCATAGAGTAATTCGTAAAGGAGTCTGGTGCAACAGAGTTAAAGCCGCTGCAATGACGTAAGGTCAAATTAATGCAAGGTCGGGGTGGCGGGCGATGGCACGAACTCATCACATGGCTCCTTGCCTCGTTGGCCGACCCGTTC
>JASDQU010307273.1:6527-21202 GCA_032191745.1 Picea mariana
ATATATATATATATATATATATATATATATATATATATATATATATATATATATATATATATATGCAATATATTTGACCCCACTAACTTTAGCAGAGTCGCTAGAAGTCCTTCCAACTTGCTGCTAAAATTGGCGTGGTCAGCCAGATTTGGCAGACCCACCATTTTTTTATTTTCAAAATTCATTCATGGGTTGTTATTGGATGTTTCAGGGATGCCATGTGTCGCTTGCTGATTAGTCCACCTATTTTTTGACATCACTGCCCAGTCAACCCATACATGACACATGGTGCTTCCTAGGTGGTGCCATGTGGCATCGCCTGGGGGTGCCACATGGCATTTTCCTACTAGTCCACATGGACCATTGAAAATCCCATTGGTGGGTGACATGTGGCAGCCTATGGTGCTGCCATGTGGCATGTTGATGTCAGCATCCATCATGTTGACATCACCCTGCCATGTTAGTTGTTGACTTCATGCTGACGTCAGCAGTACGGATGATAATTTGGCCCCCTGTTGACTTGCCCTGTTTGACCGCAACTTTGATCGTGAATATATTTCAAACCGTAACTCTATTTGAGGAGCCATTTGCGTTGTTAGAAATATTGCGACGCTCTCTTCACGATCATGTTATTTTCACTGAGTTTGGGGAACTTTGAATGTTTTCCCTTTCTCTATCTATTGGATCCATTCTGAGCTTTCTGAGTTGCCTCTGTGAGTTTTGAGTTATTCTTAGCCTTCTCTGGATCCTTTTTGGATGACACCTTCCCACTAAGAGATTTTTGGACCACCAAAAGATTTCATCAATCAACTGGTAAGTGAGGAAAGAGTCCCCTCACTTTGTCCTTCTTGATCCACTTTGCCTTGCTTGGATGTGTTCCTTTTAATCCTACTCGAAGATAATCAACATCACCCCTACGTGAAGTCCTCGTCCTCCAGTCCAGGATGATATATTCCTGTAGCTCATCCAATTACTGAGGTGCAAACTCATCAACTGAAGGTATTGAAACTTCCTCATCTTGATCCATGATTGTGGGAGGCTCAAAAAGTTTCAAGTTCTCAATGTTCACAACTGAGTAAATTTGCATATAAGGTGGAAGATACAGAAGAAAAGCGTTGGTACCACTTTTCTCCAAGATAGTGAAGGGGAATAACGAATAGGCTTGAGTTTTTTTCCTTCACCCTTCAATCTCTCCTTGTTGATGTGAAGCCATACCCAGTCTCCAACTTGGGACTGATGATCAACCATGTGCTTGTCATGTCAAGCTTTATAATGTGCTTGACTTTTCTCCAATTATTCCATGACTTCCTGTTGTATCTGTTGGATCCTCTGGATGAAATTTCGATCTCTGTCCTCTGTTCTTTCTTCATTCACATCAACATCTCTCCCATACATCAAGTCCTAAATAACCTTTGTTAGGTACCCAAAACATGTCTCAAAAGGTGAACTCTGAGTGGATGAATGTAAGGCTCGGTTGTACGCATGTTGTACATAGGGTATCTATTCATCCCATAACTTGGGACGCTTGCTGCAGTAGCCTCGAAGCAAAAGTACCATTGTTCAGTTTACCACCTTTGTCTTTCCATCGGTCTATGTATGAAAAGTAGTGCTCCTCTTCAATTTGGTGTCCATCATTCTCCACAAGCTAGTCCAAAAGTCCCCAAGGAATCGAGTATCTCGATCCGAAACAACGGATGTGGGTAACCCAGAGTGAACCCAAACATGGTAAAAGAAGATATCAACAGTCTGCGCAGTAGTGATCTGCTTTTTAAATGGCATAAAGATACACATATTGTTGAACCTATCCACTACCACATACAAATAATCATGACCTCCTTTGGTCATGGGTAAACCCCCTACAAAATCCATGGAGACACTTTCCCATGGATGTGATGTGTTGGCACAGGGGTAGACCCAGGGTTCAACGCTTCAATAGCGCACCAACAAAACCCTAAATACCGGCCCTTTCAGCAACACCTGTGAAGCAGGCGAAGTCTCACCTGAGGTAGAGGCAGGGGTGTCATNTGGTAGACCCACCATTTTTTTATTTTCAAAATTCATTCATGGGTTGTTATTGGATGTTTCAGGGATGCCATGTGTCGCTTGCTGATTAGTCCACCTATTTTTTGACATAACTTCCCAGTCAACCCATACATGACACATGGTGCTTCCTAGGTGGTGCCACGTGGCATCGCCTGGGGGTGCCACATGGAATTTTCCTACTAGTCCACATGGACCATTGAAAATCCCATTGGTGGATGACATGTGGCAGCCTATGGTGCTTCCATGTGGCATGTTGATGTCAGCATCCATCATGTTGACGTCACCCTACCATGTTAGTTGTTGACTTCATGTTGACGTCAGCAGTATGGATGATAATTTGGCCCCCTGTTGACTTGCCCTGTTTGACCGCAACTTTGATCGTGAATATATTTCAAACCGTAACTCTGCTTGAGGATCCATTTGCGTTGTTGGAAATATTGCGACGCTCTCTTCATGATCATGCTATTTTCACTGAGTTTGGGGAACTTTGAATGTTTTCCCTTTCTCTATCTATTGGAGCCATTCTGAGCTTTTTGAGTTGCCTCTGTGAGTTTTGAGTTATTCTTAGCCTTCTCTGGATCCTTTTTGGATGACACCTTCCCACTAAGAGATTTTTGGACCACCAAAAGATTTCATCAATCAACTAGTAAGTGAGGAAAGAGTCCCCTCACTTTGTCCTTCTCGATCCACTTTGCCTTGCTTGGATGTGTTCCTTTTAATCCTACTCGAAGAGAATCAACATCACCCCTACGTGAAGTCCTCGTCCTCATGTCCAGGATGATATATTCCTGTAGCTCATCCAATTACTAAGGTGCAAACTCATCAACTGAAGGTATTGAAACTTCCTCATCTTGATCCATGATTGTGGGAGGCTCAAAAAGTTTCAAGTTCTCAACGTTCACAACTGAGTAAATTTGCATATAAGGTGGAAGATACAGAAGAAAAGCATTGGTACCACTTTTCTCCAAGATAGTGAAGGGGGAATAACGAATAGGCTTGAGTTTCTTTCCTTCACCCTTCAATCTCTCCTTGTTGATGTGAAGCCATACCCAGTCTCCAACTTGGGACTGATGATCAACCATGTGCTTGTCATGTCAAGCTTTATAATGTGCTTGACTTTTCTCCAATTATTCCATGACTTCCTGGTGTATCTGTTGGATCCTCTGGATGAACTTTCGATCTCTGTCCTCTGTTCTTTCTTCATTCACATCAACATCTCTCCCATACATCAAGTCCTAAGGAACCTTTGTTAGGTACCCAAAACATGTCTCAAAAGGTGAACTCTGAGTGGATGAATGTAAGGCTCGATTGTATGCATGTTGTACATAGGGTATCTATTCATCCCATAACTTGGGACGCTTGCTGCAGTAGCCTCGAAGCAAAAGTACCATTGTTCATTTTACCACCTTTGTCTTTCCATCGGTCTATGGATGGAAAGTAGTGATCCTCTTCAATTTGGTGTCCATCATTCTCCACAAGCTAGTCCAAAAGTCCCCAAGGAATCGAGTATCTCGATCCGAAATGATGGATGTGGGTAACCTAGAGTGAACCCAAACATGGTAAAAGAAGATATCAACATTCTGCTCAGTAGTGATCTGCTTTTTAAATGGCATAAAGATACACATATTGTTGAACCTATCCACTACCACATACAAATAATCATGACCTCCTTTGGTCATGGGTAAAACCCCTACAAAATCCATGGAGACACTTTCCCATGGATGGGATGTGTTGGCACAAGGGTAGACCCAGGGTTCAACGCTTCAATAGCACACCAAAAAAACCCTAAATACCTACCCTTTCGGCAACACCTGTGAAGCAGGCGAAGTCTCACCTGAGGTAGAGGCAGGGGTGTCATAGGAATTAGGTGTTTGTAACAAAGCTGGGACACAAATCTCTGATTATAACACTTTGCAAAGTACTTTAATAACACTTACAAGATGATATGCATTAGTTCATTAGCTTTATTAACATCGCAGAACAATCCCTAAGATAAATCGGAGCAGTAAAAATAAAGATTAAGCACTTCAACCACTTAGCACTCAACACAAAGTTAGATCTAACATTCATTCATCCTTAACATATCACATGTAAAGCACTAAGAATCTATAGATATATCTAACATATATAATAAGCAAAGTAGATTCATAACATAAACAACACAACACAAAGGAACCAGAAGACACAAGATATATGTGGTTCACCCCAATGTGGGGCTACATTCACCAACTACTTCATCTTATTTATTAGTCTTCAATATTCTTACATTCATCCACTCATGTGCACTAAGACACAGATCCAAACTTGGCAAAGGACAGGAGATCTACACATTGAGCGCCAGATCCTCCTTCCCAAAACTAGGTCACAGCACAAAGCCAACTTCTCTATCTAGCACAGAGCCTTACATATGCAATTTGTTTCACAAAAAAACTCAGAGCTACCTGCACTTAGCTACCTCGCTCTTACATCACTTAGCTTCTATATCTTTCTACCATACATTCTTATCTATTTATACTTTTACAATTCCTTACAAAAAGGCCTAAGCATGGGTAAACCCATGGGCTAACATCCCATAACCTATTACAAAAACCCTAATGAACCCCTTGTTGGGTCCACAAACCCCACAAAACAAGTGAGATCCACGATCTCGGCTCCATCTGGGCACTCCTTCCTCAATCACTGCGTCAAAGTCCAAAAACTGGTCAAACCTGACCAACATTTCCTCAAAACTTGGTCAACGACCAACATGCCCCCAACACTCACTTGTGACTCGTCCCGAGTCACTCAGGTCTGGGCAATGTTCCTTCAAAGTCCTTGATAAACCTTGACTTGTTACTTCGACTGAGCCTCCTGCTCAGCGAACTATTGGATCATTTGCTCTGTAACAGGCCCTTCTAGGCATTATTTTGTTGTCACAACCACCTAGTCCAATTGTGAGCCTTGTCCCTCAATTTCTTCGAACACCTTGCAGGCTTCATCCTGCACAGGTTGTAGCTTCTGCGTGACTTCCATTACCCTGCCCTGGATGGAAGTAATATGTTGTTGTACCATGCGTTGTTTCTGAGATCTCTTCATCCTTTCTACCGTGGTGAGTAGCTTCATCTCTGCCTGTATTGACAGTGCCTGTTGTTGTGCCTCCTATAAATGTGCTTCCAGTTTCTTTAGCTCTGGATCTTTTGTGAGGCGTTCATAAGTATGCGTGTTTCTATTGCTCAGTTGTTTGCATTTTAGGCAAGGGACCTGATACTTCCAAATGTGTTCTTAGTGGCTTCCTCCCTCTGATTGTGCACCTCCTGCGGAGTACTTGGTACTACTTGGATCTCCAACTGTGTTATCCTCTCTTGAAGTTGTTGGATGGTCTCAGCGAGATTCACCACTTGAACCTCGACTGGATCATGTTCCTCCTATGCCAAGCTTGGCACAAAGCGAAGTGCTTTATTCATTTCTTCTTTGACTACAATCTTCTCTATGAGAAGTCGGTCCTTTTCTCTCTGTATCTTTGCTTTGTCCTCCTCAAGCATCGCCCGAAACTCATATTTCTCATTTTCGTAGGTGGTTATGCAGTACTGCATAAATCATAGATGCTCTAAGACTTCTTCTTTTTCTTGCTCCAAGGCTTATGTAGCCTTCTCCTTTTCTTCTTGGACTTTCTGAAGTCGAACCTCTGTCGCATCTACTAATCTTCTCAATTAGGCGAGCTCATCCCACAATTCTACAACCTGTGATGAAGAAGGCGCAGTAGGTACTGCACAGATCAATTGAATAGCTTGTTGTATTTCCTTCAGCTCCTTATCATCTCTCTCATACAGCTATTCCTGCTTTGCTCCATATCTCTACAGGATGTCCTCCGATGCATCCTCCATGGCTCCGCAAACTAGACTCATGTCATCCTCTTTCAGTGTGGCCTCCATCTGGGGCTTGTTGGCACGGGTATTCTTTCTTGTTGAAGGTTTCTGTGGAGAAAGATTCCTCTTTCGCGGTGTTTATGTTTCAATGGGAGGGTCTTTCAACGGTGTAGCTTCATCTTCTCCTTGCTTTTCTCCTTCAGCCATTCCTCCTTCTTCATTTACTTCGTCTCCTCCTCTTAGCGATCCAAATCCATTTTCTTCTGAGGCGTTGTCTTCCTCGCCAATATCTATATTCTGAATTTCCTCCTTTTTATTCTTCTTCTTCGCGTTGGATTGTCCTGCATGCTCGAACTGGGTGACCAAGGGGCTTCCTATAATGTCAACATCGAAGATTTCAGCATCAGCGACAAGTGTCTGAAATTCCTCCAGCCATTCCTTCGTTATCTGCTCCATGTCTTCATCTATCAACTTGTAATAAGATTGTAACTCCTCCTTTCTCTCATCTCTGTGCGCAGTGATATATATAAAATGTGGATATGAGTGGAACTTGGTTAGCGGTCTGTACTGGTGCTCATGCACAAGAATGACTAAATGGAAACCTTCAGTTGTTGATAATATGCATGGAACACGGCGTTCGATTTCCATTTCTTCAACATGTCATTGGTGTACCACAAGGTAGAGAACCTAGTAGCCAACGGATCTGATGGTTCGATCCCCGGAAAGGTGGATCCTTTTGAAAATTTCCAAGCGACAAATGCAATAAATACAAGAATCTAGCTAAATTAGAATTTGTATCCCTGATCCTGACCTTTGTGGCAGTATTTGTCGAGCTCGTTGACGAGGTAACTCGCCCAATTCATTTGCATTCCCTCCAAACATTTTCCTATGAGGTCCACCACAAACCCGATGACCTGTGTGGGTCGATTCTTTCTTACAAGATTGCTAGCTATGAGTTGGCACGCAAGGTGCATTGCGCCATCCTGGATAGAGGCTACCTTGTAACCTCTCTTTCCCTTTTTGACTTCACCATATGCCTGCTTGATGCGCTGGGCCAGGGAGTGATTTGAGGTCTTCCCTGGGTAAAACTGTTGAGGGTCGGGTCCTTGCATGCTCAATCCTATAATCAGGTGGATCAGCATCGGATCCATAGTAATCCGCATGTTGATCCACAGGTATCTGCCATGGTAGCATGACAAGAGGATTTTAATGCAAGCGTTAACCTCTTGGTGTCGGCCAAAATGGGGAGTCTCCATCACGTTTAGTATCGTGTACTGTGCCAGCTCCTTAATCCATGGCTAGGAGACCAGACGAGGCTTCTTCTTGGTGGTCTTCATCAAGTATCTGTGGGGTGTGAGCATCGCATAGTTCTTTCTATCTCTAAGGTTGAAGTCATTTTTCTTTGGTAGTGGGATCTGTCCCAACTAACTCCCAACTACGCGTATTCCTTTCGGGATGTATGTGGTGATCAAAGTGTACTCAAAGTCTTGTGGGATGCCATCACAATTAACCATGCCAGAAAAGGGAAGGATATAATATGGTAAGATCGATGGGATCTACTTCGCATTAACCAGATCGTCGCGATGCTTACTTTGTTGCTCAGTCGCGGGGTTGACACGGCTCAAATGATGTCTAGTCGAAGAGGAATCCTGGAGTCAATTGGTTGACGATGCCTATACTCCTTCAGACATATCTTTATCATCCATAAACTTCTTAAGAACCTCCTCAATGGGCTTCTCTAACTCAGTGCATTCACCCGACATTCTCACCGTTAAACAGACAGGTCGGGGTAGGCGAGTGAATAGCGGGGTAGACAAACAGACAACGATGTCTAGTTTCTGATAACAAAATTCAATCAATTATCATCTTGTCTTAGATAATCGCGGGTAGCAAAAAGTGGTCTCGGCATAGCGTCCGACGAGTTAAATAAGTGAGCGTTGTAATAGATTCTTCCAACAGGCAGGGATGCTTCCATTAATCCAAATCTATCCGTTATGGCGTGGTCTCAATGTACCAAACAAGGTCTATCCACCCATAAATGTGTTTCCTAGTCGTTCTGGAGTGTCGTTCTAACGGGCAGGGCGCCTCTACTGGTCATATAGCTTCTCCATGGTGAAGTCCCATTATGTGCAGTTATGTTGCTCCGGTGAGGTTCAAATCGTGCAAACCTGCCTCCTGCGAAGTCATCCATTTGTTCTTTGTGACTTCCAGTAGCTTTTCCAACTTGGATTTCTTCTTACTGAACTTCCTTGCCTTCTTTCCTATGATCTGAGTCTCTCTAACTGTTTCTGGAATTTTCTTTCCATTCTTACTCTTATCTTCTCCTAGCGTAGTGACTTCACATTGTTGATGTGCTCTCAAAGCATTCAAAGTTAATGCCTCTTCTCTTATTAATTCATGGGTGGATGTACTTATTTATTGCATGGGTAGGTCCTTCAAACCTTCTTGTGTTCTTTCAACTTTGACAACTAATTCTCTTGTGTTCTGTTGCTTCGACTTATCCTTTTGTTCTTCTCTCAGTCGATCTATTTTTCTAGCTATGAAATCCCTTAGTTCTTGATTTTTCTTTGTTGTAGCTACTTTCTCTGCTTTCCTTCTAATCTGATCCTTCTCGATCCAAGTCTTTCCTAACAAAATTGGGAACGTGGCGCTTCTCTCAATAAACTTAATGACTTCAAATTCCTCTTCAGTCGATGTTGCATGGATAATAACAGGTACATTAGTAACTCTTCCACATAGGGTTATCATCTTTCCCTTGAACAAGCCTATCCTCCCCAATGAAGGTATCACAGTAGGCTTTCCCAAAATTTCCCAAGTGTCTTATGTCATAATATTCACTTGTGTTTCCTCATCTAAGACACAGTCTATGTCGAAGTCTCTTATTATTTTACTTATGTGTTGTTTTACTTTCAAGATCTCAGGTAAACTGACATCTTTTTTATCATTCATCATTTCTCTCAACATAGTCTGATCTTTCTCTAACTCATTCTATTGATGATTATCTAACGTTCTCTTATTCTCTTGACTTTCTTCATAGTTTTCTTGTCTCATATTCATCTATTCTAATTTATCAATCATCCTTGGATAATTCTCAACTTCATGACCAACAATTTTACAACAAAGACAAATATGACATGTACCAGGGCATTCCTTAGCAAGATGTCCCGGTCTTCTACAGTTATAACATCGTGTCACTCCTCTCTTTCTCGTGTAAGTTCTCCAACTTCTCTTGTACTGCGCACTACGATCACAGTGTTGGACCTGCAATCTGCAAAAATTCTTTCTAGGTTCCTACATCCACTTATTAGTCCAAAAATTCTTTCTATGCATAGGAATAACATATCTTTCTTCATTCTTATCAAATTTATCCAGATCAAATCTTTCTTCCAACTGCGCCCTAGCTTTCAGACTGGAACAAAATCTATTAAACATACCTAAATTCATACTTTCAAAACAAAAACTTTCGCTTATCTTACTCTTATCAAAGCACAAATCTTTACCTCTTTTACCTCTTTTCTTCAGATCGAGTTTCTTTCTTAGCACATGCTTTGCAAGTCAAGTAGAGTATTGCGCACTACAGTAGCATATCTACGCACAGAGCTTCTCTTTTCTTTACTTCAGTTCCCATGAATCACAGTTTAAGGTCCCAACAACGGAACCATTTGTTGGCACAGGGGAAGACCCAAGGTTCAACGCTTCAACAACGCACCAACAAAACCCTAACTACCGAACCTTTCGGCAACACCTGCAAAGCAGGCGAAGTCTCACCTGAGGTAGAGGTAGGGGGGTTAAAGGACTCAGGTGTATGTAACCAATATGGGACACAGATATATGATTATAACAGTTCACAAATTACTTTAATAATACTTACAAGATGATATCCATTAGTTCATTAGTTTTATTAACATCGTAGAACAAACCCTATGATAGATCAGCGCAGTAACAATAAATATTAAGCACTTCAACCACTTAGCACTCAGCATAGATTTAGATCTAACATGCATTCATTCTTAACATATCACGTGTAAAGAACTAAGCATATATAGATATATCTAACATACTTAGTAAGGAAAGCAGATTCATAACATAAAAGTGTTCTTCACATTGGTTAAGGCATGCAAAGGAGTTGTTATAAAGGAGAAGTTGGGAATGAATCTCCTCCAATACTAGATTGCACCTAAGAATATTTTAACTTCGGTTACACTTTTTGGCTTAGGACAATTTACAATTACATCAATTTTGGAAGGGTCAATTTTCAATTCTCCTCCTCCTACAATATGACCTAAGTACACAAGTGCAGTCTTGCCAAATTCACATTTAGACAATTTTACATACAACTTTTCCCTTCACAAAGCATCCAATACTTGCTTTACATGCATGAAATGCTCATCCCAAGTCCCACTAAAAACAAGAATGTCATCTAAATATACAATCACAAATTCATCTAGGAAAGGACTGAATACATCATTCATCACATGCATGAAATTTTCTAGAGCATTACAAAGCCCAAACGACATAACTAACCACTCAAACAATCCATGTTTGGTTTTAAAGGAAGCTTTCCTTGCATCATGTTCTGGGACTCTGATTTGATGATGGATCACACCCTTGGAAAGTGTCGGATGTCCCAACATCTTTCTCTCTAACGACCATGAGTACATATATCTTATTAGTGTTTATGAGTCTTTTCATTTGCCCTGCACTAACAAGTGTTGTATTTGCCCTCATGTTCTGGGCTCTAAAAATATATTCCACTCCCCCTTTAGTAAGGTGGTATTTGTTCTCATGATGAAAGAAGACGTATTTTCTATCATAAAGATAAAGACTTCCCAACACTATGCCACATATATCAAGTGGTACAACATCCAAATCTACTTCATCAATCAATTTTGATGCAATAGCAAATTTGATCCTACATTGTTTGGTGACATTAAGTTTTTCTTTATCACATACCCAACCAAGAGGGTAAGGCTTCGGATGTGGTTTCGTTTCAAGACCAATCTTTTTAACAATTTCTTTGGATATTAAGTTTACTTGGGAACCCAGATCAAATAATGTATCTATCTTAGTTTGTTTAGATACAACTCTTATATGAAATAAATCATTCCTCTTTCGTCCATCAACATGAGATTCATCATTGGAATTGGAACTAGCATGAAGAGAATCTTTACCTTGTACTCCAACCGTTGTGATCTTTCCTTCATCTCATGAATCAGAACCAAGATCTTGTTGTATCATAGCAATGGTCTTTGTTCTCCCCTTTCCACCAAATTGTTTCAATTTCTTTTCTAGATGCAGTTTCCAACAGTGTTCTTCATCGCGACCGCTCTTCTTGCAATGAGTGCAAGATGGTTTTCCTCCTTCCCTCGTCACTTTAGCGGTCTTCTTGTCCTTCCTTTTAAACTTCTTAAAAGTCTTTTGTGGGAAATTTCAACGTTTCTTTGTGGGATCTTCTTGAACATGTTTCCCCCTATTATTAAGGTGAGTGGCTTGCACACAAACTTTGTCAAGACTAGTGGGGTTAAACAAGAGAAAAGTATGTCGAATATAACTGTGAAGTGTGCCAATATACTTAATTAAAGATTCATAAGAATCCAAAGGAATGTTCAATGCAAGAGATTTCTTCCTAAATTCTTCTGTGAAACTTTGTACAGTTTGTCCTTTACTTTGCCTTAAAGTTTGCCATTACACCATTGCTTTATGTAAATACCCTAATGGATAAAATTGCTTCCTTATCGCTGATTTTAATTCTAACCATGAGGAAAGAAGCTTACCACACTTACTTCTATCATGAAGCTTGCTCTCCCACCATACGAGAGTGGTGCCTTCCAACCGAAGAGAAGTCAATTGCACTTTAACTTCCTCTTCATCAATATGTTGGACATGGCAATACACTTCAACCTGTCGGATCCAATTATCTAGCTTTTCAGGATTAGCATCTCCATTAAACATAGGTAAAGAAAACTTTACATCAAGATATAATAATTGTTTCTTAAAAGAGGCTTTATGGATAGAATGATGAGAATGATGAGAATTATCATAGGAAGAAGAACTAAAACTCGAAGGTGAAGACAGAGGCTCAGGAGGATCTCCTCCAACCCCTTGGTTTCCCAAAGAATCATTATCTGCATGTGCTTCCTTTTTCTTCCCTTTATTCTTCATCCTCTTCTCGTAATCTCCATACATTCGCTCGACCATTTCTGACATGCGATAAAAGACCATGTGAAAGTTTTTCTCCTGTTCATCACGCTTGTCCTCTTCTGCCATTTTCTTCCTTTTGGATACACGATCAACTTTGAGATTGAAAGTCTTAAAAGTTCCTTCACCCTATCTATGCTTGGCCCTAGTAAACATTCACACTCAACCATTCAAGTCAAAGATGACTGCTCTGATACGAACATGATCCAGGATCTTTTCATCGTGACTTATAAAGAATTGTATTAAATGAGAATAAATTAAAGTGCACCATTAAAGAAGGAAAAACTAAAAAATGAAGAGACATAAGCATCATATATGAACACAAAAACTTGATAACGAAGTTCATCCCTAGTGGACTACGTCTCTGGGTCCTGCTCTCAAATGGGTAGGCTCTTTCATTAATTCAACAAAATAAATTTGGCAAGTACATAAATATACCTCATTGTAAAATCAAGTTGGAAAAATAATGCTCAAATCATAAAACTCACATCACCACTAAATTCATGGTGTCGAATTACCAGAAAAAGACTGTCTCCATGCTCTGATCCGACTCTGGTACTCCCAAACCTAGGAAGAATTATGTCTCGATTTTTGTGCCCTCTCCAACCTGTAATGATGACTATACTGCCTCAAAATTCTTGCATGTAGGTCGCACGGTTCGTGCCACTTCTTCCCAGATCTGGGAGGATTGCACCTTTTAAGTAATAAGCATGGGAATATATACCAAGCGGTACCCGTGGCGCATTGCTTGTGGGTAGATTTGTTAAGGCTTGGTCATCGACAGAGGTTCCGAGGTCGAATCCCACCGAAGTTTGTTTTGGTATGTTGGTTGTATATATATATTTGCAATATATTTGACCCCTTCTAACTTTAGCGGAGTTGCTAGAAGTCCTTCCAACTTGCTGCTAAAATTTGTGTGGTCCACCAGATTTGGCGGACCCGCCATTTTTTTATTTTCAAAATCCATTCATGGGTTGTTATTGGATGTTTCAGGGGTGCCACGTGTCACCCTCTGATTGGGCCACGTGGTGCCCATTGATTAGTCCACTTGTTTTTTGACATCACTGCCCAATCAACCCATACATGAAATGTGGCGCTTCCTGGTTGGTGCCACATGGCATCACTTGGGGGTGCCACATGGCATTTTCCTACTGGTCCACATGGACCCCTAAAAATCCCATTGGCGGGTGACACATGGAAACCTCTGGTGCTTCCACATGGCATGATGATGTCAGCATCCATCATGCTGATGTCACCCTACCATTACAGTTGTTGACGTCATCCTGACGTCACCCTACCATTACAGTTGTTGATGTCATCCCGACGTCAGCATCCATCATGCTGAAGTCACCCTACCATTATAGTTGTTGACGTCATCCTGACATCAGTATTACGGATGATGATGTGGCCCCCTGTTAACTTGCCTTGTTTGACCGCAACTTTGACTGTGAATATCTTTCAAAACGTAACTTCGTTTGACGAGTTGTTTACGTCATTAGAAAGCTTGCAACGCGCTCTTCATGATCATGTTGTTTTCACTGAGTTTTGGGAACTTTGAATCTTTTCCCTTTCTCTGTTTGTTGGTGCCATTATGATCGTTCTGAGTTGCCTATGTGAGTTTTGAGTTATTCTTAGCCTTATCTAGATCCTTTTTGGATCACCACAACTTGGTTTGTTATTCCCTTCTTGTACTTTATGTGCAAGTGGAATTGTTGAAGGAATGTGAACCACTTCTAATGGTGAGATCTACAATTTTCCCTTTAATTGCATGAATTATAGGGGCTTGTGGTTGGTGGGGATAATCATTTCCTTTCCCATAATATAATTCTTACATTTTCAACATGTCTACACAATGGATTACAGACCCTTTTCATAGTGGAGTACCTAGAAACTTTGTCAGATAGTATCTATTTGTGATAGGACATTGAATGTCCATGCTAAATGAGGTCTACACTGAAAACATAATCTAAGGAATTTGTCTCAATCTTGAACAATTATTCTAGGCCTAACAGAATAAGGAATCATGCCAAGAAGAAGTCATAATTCAAATCCTTGAATGATTTCTATCATGCCTCAATCCAAACAAACTTGGATTTAGTTCCACCCTTAATCACTTGGCTTAGAGGCCAAGTGATATGAGAGAGCGCCGACACCATAATCTATAGTAGAAGTTGGCGAGGCCCAAGAAGCTCTCATGTTTCGTTAGTGTCTTCGAAGTCAACCAATCACGGATGAATTGAATCTCAACTAGATCCACATACACACCATGCTCATCCACGATGTATCCCCGAAACTCAAATATTTGCATGTTGAGTGAGAACTTCTCCAAATTGGCATATAACTTGTGTTGTCGTAAGGTGGTCAACACTTGTTGAATGTGCTTTATATGTTCCTTATAGGTTCTAATGAAGATGAGGATATCATCTAGATATACTATCACAAAGGATTTGGTGAATGGGCAGAAGATATTGTCCATCTTCCTCATTAAATTTGATGGGGTATTAGTTAAGTTTAAAGGAATGGCCACCCACTCGAAGAGACCTTCTTTAGACTTGAATGTTATCTTCCACATATCAATTTACTCAATTC
>JASDQU010307273.1:27566-40833 GCA_032191745.1 Picea mariana
GATGTATGTATACATAAAAAATGAAGCGACTCTCCCACTTTCCCTCTGCGTCTGATATTCTGTAATTTGACTAGTCAGACTATCTGACAACAGCTTGGCCTAGTCGAAAGAAAATCCTTCTGCTACCATATGCATCAGAGGCACCCATGGGAGGAAAAGATGCATGGTGTCTTCCCTCCCGTACAATCTACAAGTCATCATTGCTATGTATTTGAACTGTGGTTCCAAAGAAGATATGGAATAAACTACGTTGCTATCTGCCCTAAACTTCGCTGGGTGTAAGACCCAATCTTTGATCAAATCAGATAAGCTTTTGTTGTATTGCTCGCATTCCTTCTGTTTAAAATCTTCTAGAAACTTTACATTGTATGTGAAGTTCGACGTGGGTGGTAACTTGTACATCGCCTGTAAGTTTTTTGGTCTAAAGGTCCCAATAGTGACCTTTTGCTCGTTGATGATGGTTCTGGTAGGAATATCCACATGATCTAGCGCCCATCAGATCATGTCATAGTAAGGTAGAAGACGTGGCCTAGCTGCTACTTTGTGCATCTCTGCCTGGACAATGATCTTGTATTTGGTAGTCATGTCATCTTTCTTGTTTTCACTGGAATCGTCCGAACAGTTCACCAACTCTGATTACAAAACCTCTTAGATGTATGACCAGGTTCTGACGAAATCAACGTTTCGAGGTGAAGTATCTGAAACATTATCAGAGCCTTGTCCCAAAATTTCAGCATTTGTCTTGGACGCTTTTCATGGGGCCATGACAGAAGGTTGTGACTTAGCTCTCCTCTAATAAAATTGTGTATACATACAGAGATCAGTTTGCTGAGAAAAACTTATATGCGCGGAATAGAAATGAGCTTTATGAATAGAACAGAAAGGGAAAGATCTATATCTTTGATCATTTAAAATCTGGGTGTCATTATGAACAGAATGGTCAAATCATATTTAGAGGTAGATTTAGCAATAAAGACCCTATCCTTACTTGTCATTTCGCCTCATTTCCAATTAATGCCATAAATTTCGACGGTTCATGACACAAGTTGGCGCAAGGAAAATTTAAAATTACCTTGTAGACTGTGCATATTATTATTTGTATTGAACACTAATTAAGATGGCTTAGCTTTTTTTATTAAGCTTACTTAAACTTTAATCAACCTTTCAGCGTTCGTCGTATCGGGAATTTTCATTCTAACCTTTCAAGCCTCAAAAACCCAAGATCGCGATGATTAGATTTAGTTAAGAAAGGACGTAACCGGGATTAAGTGTTTAATTAATCATGTTTTAATTTATATCATGACTTCGCCACTCAGGGTTTTGAAGGTATAACTTCCAGGAGGAACGTATGTCGATTCGTGAAATCCTAAGATCACTTTAACCATGGTCAAAACTAATCACCCCTGACACTAACCCGGGTTACTTATGTAAAAGTCTCATGGTTTCGTCTTTCAGAGTTACGACGGTAATGTTTTAGGAGAGAGTGAACACCGAGACACGAAATCCCGACAACACTTGACTGGGGTTTAAAGAATTTTACTCTCAGCTTTCACCTGAGGTAAGCTTTTAAAACTTTTCGCGACCTCGCACATCGAGACTTGCAAATCTTGTGACTTGTGACTCCCGAAGAGCGATATTCCGAGGTACAAAAAGTAAAAACTTTTGTTCAATGGTAAAAAGTGGTAACTTATGAAACATAACATCCTTCGCCACTTCACATGTCGAGACTACTGAAATTTTCAGTAAGTAAAAGTCACGAAAAAGAACTCGAAAACCAACATTTGACTTTTAAAAAAATATATTTAAACCAATTGAAAAAGGTGGCTCCAACATAGGCTCCAACTAAGGATCTCATCTTCCTGCGAGATGGGAAGAACAGTAGACCACGTGCCTGTATTGGGTAAATGGAGTCATTTGCTTCACTTCTACTAAACTTCATTTAGGGAAAAGATAAACAGAGGGAAGAAGAGATCTTGTCTTTCACTTCTGCAAAGATTTTAAATACTCACTATGTTTCATACTCAACTATAGTCCCTTTCACGACTTTCTCTTTCTCTTTACTGAATTTAGGTCTGCATTAAGACAAATCAAAACAGTTCTAGGAAATCCAACAGATCTTGTAACTTTTGGCTTGCATCCAACGAAATTTATTACATGTTTTTAATCGGGGAGTCCCATATGGACTTAGGATGTGGATCCAGTCTTGAGAAAGTTGATTACCAGAGTAGAGTGAAAATCGTGTATAACATCCTTACAGACATCTCAGATATTGCTTCACTGCCAACGGGCCTGTTTAGTACCCCGGTGAAGTTATCTGCCCCTTTTTTATTGAATTTCCTTTCACCACTTCGGAATATATTTATGCATTTAAATGTTAAGACGAGGGCAATAATTTATGAATTTCCTTTCATCGTCTCTTTAGACTAGATGTACAATTAGATATGACTTTCTGTTCAACATCTTTCTTATAAATTTCTTTTTAGAACACGAAGTGGGGGCAATCAATTTGTATGAGGGGTGATGTTTGTATAATATTTTGCAATGGAGGTCTGTTAAATTACTTTGATTTCTCAGTACCAACCTTCCCTTAACCTTCACCACACCTTAACCTGCAGGAAAAAGGGGAAAAATCATTTCTAGGGGTTTCACTTAGAGCAAGCCTCAATCCTTCGAAATTGTTGAAAAACCCAGAATAGTCAAGATCCATCTACACATAACTTGCTTAGTAAGAGACTGAGGAGTTATGAAGACCAGCTTCCTTTCCAAAATACGCTTTATATCTTTCAAAGTTAAAACATAATCTCTTCCCCCTATGTATATAAATCCGGAAAGGTACTTGGCTTTTTAAGAAGGTAAAAGTAAGACCGGAGAAAAAGTGACGGACAAACTTTTGTACACTGAGGAGCAGGGGTTGAAAATTTAAAACCGTTTTTTGAAAACCCTTTCCCAGAGATGCTTTACTTAATTATCACCTATCTTTATTTGAAGTTAACTTCTTAGGACCCAAAGCAAGCAATTGTTCTTTTTAATAACAACTAAGCGAAAACATTAGATTAATGGGACCTTTACGACACTTAGGAGACCTTTGCTTTCTTAAAGAACAGAATTCTTGGGAGTTCATACCTTTACCTTACCATTTTGAAACAACTGAAAACCTTTCTATCACCTGTTTTCGACAAATTCATCCTCTGATATATGACTTTATGTTTTCTCCTTTCGCTCGTTTAGGTCGCAAGCCGAAATCCTGCAAACACGAAGAGTGTCCCTTAAAAGAGTTGAATGTATTTGAAAATTGTGTATCTCTATTTATACTGACCTAATTAATTAAAAATGAAAACTTACCTCAAGAGAATCATGAAATAGAAAGCAAATACAAACCGGTATACACAATGGAAATCCTTTGGGAACCAATTATTTCATGTAGTGTTTTAGATAACGCCCATTAACAGGGGCGCTGAAGATTTTACCATCCAGATTTTCTAATAAAAATGAACTTTTTCCTTTAGATGTTGCGACTCTAAATGGTCCATACCAAATATGATCGAATTTACCATGTTTTGCCGAATCTTCCTTCCTAGCATCCCATCTTAAGACCAAATCACCCAGAAGAAACTCTCTGTCTTTTGTCTTATGGTAAAATAATGTTTTCATGTCGTCTTGATATTTTTGCAATCTTTCGTCCACTTCGACCCTGTCCTATTGTACTTCGATCAGCTGATTTATTCTCCTTGTGACGTGGTTCGATTATTCTTTCTAATCTTGCCATAGTTTCATTATGGGAAGTTCCAAGCTTATGGATAATACCACGTCAGTCCCGTATACCATCTGGAAAGGAGAAATGTCGATGGATTTTTTCGTGACAATTCGATTCGCCCATAGTGCGTATTTTAAATGTACATGCCAGGATCTCTTGTTCTCGTTCAACACTTTCTTAATTATGTTGATCAGACTCTTGTTCGAAGACTCGGCCAGTCCATTTCCTTGGGGATAATATGTCATAGAATGGCCAAGTACAATATTGTATTTTTTGCAAAAACTGATCATAGCCATAGATTTAAAAGCCTGGGCATTATCTGTTACTATCTTTTGGGGGCAACCGAATCTAGATAAAATGTTTTCTTCTAGGAAATCTATTACCACTGAATCTATAGCCCTCCTGGTTGGAATAGCCTCTACCCATTTAGTAAAGTAATCTATGGCGGTTAGGATCCATTTGTGTTAAGCACTGGAATGGGGGTTAATTTCGCCTATAAAATCCAATCCCCACTGCTGAAAAGGGGCCTCTATTTTGACTGGGACTAAAGGTAGTGCTGGGAGTTTATGCTTTCCTACGAACAATTGGCAAGGGTCGCAAGCCCTGACTTTGGCATTTACATCCGAGAAAAGTTTAGGCCAATAATACCATTCCCTCAGAATTTTATAAGCTGTTGCTCTCCAAGCATGATGTCCCCCACACACTCCTTCGTGGAATTCGCTTATGACCTCCTTTGTTTCAGATTCAACCAAGCAAACCAACAGGAAGTCAAGTGGGTCCTTCCAAAACAATTTACCCTCAGATATACAGTATTTGACCACATGTAGTTTTAGCGTTCTGGCTTTGGATGGAGATAAATCACTCGGACACTTCAAAGTCAGTAGGTAGGATACTATGTTTTTGTACCAGTTAGAGGAGGTAAACTTCTCTTCGATTCTGGTTTCACTTGGTTGTTCATAGAGCTCGCTCATATCTTCATATTCTCCACATCCTTGTATGTTATTTATGCCAAGGGCTCTAAAATTATATTCAGCTAAGAGTTTAGCCAAACCTTGACCTTTTACTAGTTTCGTCAGCTTTATTTCCGGATCAAATTCTTGAATTTTTGCGAGCCACCGTCCCCTTTTGCCATCACTGTCGGGACGCACTAAAATGTCTTTAACAGAGCTAGTAGGTACATACGCGATTATCTTGGAATGCAATACATAAGTTCTAAAAGCCTTTAATGCCTTTACCATAGCATATGCTTGTTTTTCCATTATATGGTACTTTAGTTATGCGTCTCTAAGAATTTTGCTGAAAAAGGCTATCGGTTGTTCAAAACCTTCCTCATTTTTCTGGAGGAGTACCGTAGCAATGGTATGCTCGGAGGCGAATGATAAAATGAGAAAATCCTTTAGATATTCGGGGCTTGCCAGTACGGGTGCCTTGCTTATAACCCTTTTGATACGTGCAAACGATTCTTTGGCCTCTACTGTCCACTTTACCTCACTGTTTTTCTTTAACATACCTATGATTAATTTCACAATTTCAGCAAAGTTCGGGATAAACCTTCTCAAAAAAATTATCTTTCCCAAGAATGACTGAATTTCCTTTACATTTCTAGGAATATTTATTGTGTCTATATCTTGAACCCTACTGGGATCAATTTTAATTCTGTCTCGGGACACAATATGGCCCAGGAGTTTACCTTCCCGCATGGCGAAGTGAGACTTTTTGGGGTTTAAAGACAGATCGAACCTGCAGCATTTTTCAAAATTTTGTTTGAGATGTATTAAATGATCTTCGTCGGATTTAGAAAAAATAGTTAGATCATCAAGATAGATAACTACAAACTTGTCTCTTTCACCGATGAAAGCGATATCCATAGAAAGATGGAAGGTGGCACCTGCATTCATTAGACCAAAAGGCATTTTATCATACATGAATGTACCCCAGGGTGTAGTGAAGGTTGTTTTTTCTTTATCTTGTTCATTTACAGCAATTTGGTTGTACCCAGAGAAACCGTCGATCATAGACATCCTATTTGCTCCGACTACCTTTTCTAAGACGTGATCCATTTTTGGTAAAGGATAGTTGTCTTTGAGGGAAGAATTATTTAAATTTCTGAAATCAACACACAATCTAATCTCCCCACTCTTTTTTCTAGCCAGGACTAGGTTTGCCATCCAATCCGAGTATCTCAAAGGTACTATTATTTTCGCGTCTAAAAGCTTCTTAACTTCTCTTTCGACTATGGGTAATAAGATAGGGTTGATTTGTCTAAGTTTTTGCCTAAAGGGTTTGACACCAGACTTCAGAGGTATCCTGTGTTCGATCACTGTAGTTTCATATGTCCTAAGATCTTCGTAAGACCAAGCGAACACGTATTTATATCGTGCAAGCAAATCTTTATACTTATTTTTCACCTCAGGAAGAAGGTACTTTGATATTTTCACCATCCTAGGTTCCTCTTTTGTCTCTACGTCGCAATATTCAACCTCCTCTGGTTGGGGTTGGAGAGTGGATTTTAAAGGCATGTCATTTTGATCGAAAAGTATTTCCCGGGGGATTAGTCCCTTTGGAATCTGATTACTTTTTAAAACTAACATGCAATGGTTGGCAATTTTTTCTCGAAACTCTTGAGGGTCTTCTCCTTCTTGCATGATCCATGTGTGATCATTTTGATTCTCTTGATCGATGTGAGTTTCAGAAAAGTCATCCACTGCTTCTAGGAACTTCATGATATGTTCGTCATCCTCGAAAACCTACCAGTGTTGTATGTTGTTCGGGATGGATGGTCTGTGCCTTACCTCTATATGGTATTTTAATTTAAAAGTTATGGGGGGAGCGAATGTCAAGGCTGCCTTGGCTAATGAATCGACCTACAAATTTTCGGTGCGTGAGATGAAGTGGATATTTACAGATGAGAAGAAATTTTCCATTAGATCTTAGGCACAATTTCTATACGCTCTCAATCTCGGGTGTTTGGCCCGGTATTGTCGATTCACCTGTTTGACTATCAACTCAGCGTCTCCATATACTTCCAGGTTCATTATGTTCAGCTTCTTGGAAACTTCCAATCCTAATACTAAGGCTTCATATTCACATACATTGTTAGTGTAATCTATATGCCATTGAAGCCTATAAGAAAAAGGGACAACAAATTTATTTTCAGGTGCCACAAAAAGTACTCCTGCACCTGCTCCTTCACATGACAGAGCACCGTCAAAAAACATTTTCCAGATCCCTGTGCTATGCATATTTTCAGATTCTTTCTCGTCTATATAATTTTCTTCTGTGCAATTGTCTATACCATCGTTAAAAGACAAAATACAATTTCCTAGATCTTGATCAACAATCTAAATAGGAAAATTGTTAAGATTTTGAGGATCACTCACTGTATAGGCTAACCTCGTTTCTCTATATAACCGAGTAAGTTGCCCACCAAATACAAGAATTGTGGCATAAGTCATGTCCAGTTGGAGGGACCCCCCAAGTTTGGCTCCCCATGAACTTGATAGTAGTAAGCCATACTTTGGGGGGATATCAGCAATAACTATGTCCATCAGGACACTTTTGACTGGGACCTGTGCAAGGGTGACTACTAAATCTTTTATCATACCCATGCACTTAACTCTTCTTGAATCGAAAGAGTAGAGATCTCCGTAAGGTCGGGTGATCTCAAGGCCTAGTCTATCCATAATTGCTTTGGGCATCACACTATGTGAAGCTCCAGAATCTAGCATGTAGTTATGTAGCAGTCGATCATGCACATTTAGGGTGATATAGAAAGGAGAAACGGTGTCTCTGGCACCCTCGAAATGTGGACCAAAAGTGATATTGGGATTATCATCTTCCAAATTTATTACATCTGATTGACTTTCTTGATCTGAACAACCTATCACTTTGGTTATCTACTTTCGATATGCAGGATTCTTTGCTAATTCAACCAGCAAGATCGGTATTTTTATCCTATTTATCTCATTTTCAAAACTAAAACCACATCTAACTTTGTCTGTTTCTCTGGTTGAAACTTCGAGCTCTCTCTTCTCAATCTTATTTGTCTGGGCAGATTTATTACTCATGAGTTTACTTACTGGTGTGAGTGTCTCAGTTGTCTTGATTCCCCTTGTTTGGGTCTCAACCTCTTTCGTTTTGAGGTCCAACAAGTCTACCTCTTTTATTTTGTTGTTGGATGTTTCAGTCTCTTTTGGGGCAGGCACATATATTTCACCTCTAGGGAGAATTTTCTTCGGTTGAGGAATCAACATAGGTTTGTTTTTAGACCTCARKTTATACCTCRGYTGGACCCCCRYTGTCATGGAATTAGACGTTTCTTGACATACAAYGAAATCATTGTTGTTTATATCATCATCTTCATTTGATGGTTGAGGTGYGTTCAACGACCTCTCGTAATMTTCTTTAGTTACATAGGGTTGAATRYAGTCRTCGCCCAAATTTGTCACATCTTCTTYAGGTCCCTCGAAATCTTCCRRGTCATTCCCTCCTATAAAATTTTCATTTTTTAAAGKGGTTTGAATTTTCTGATCTTYATTTTYAATCTGCCTTTGTTGATTTTGAGGGTTGGGGTTTCTTCTTAATTCTCTTTTAACGAAAGGATCACTCTTTGATTGATCTAGCTCCATTCTRGAAATCTTATTTGAMAATTCTTYAATTATCCTAGCCATATCATCCATTTTGTCGTCTGTGGATCTATTAGATCCTGAGGGTCCCACTTGTTCCCTAAAACGTCTTGTTTCTTTGTTTCTCGTTTCTACCCTAGCTTTCAACTTACTAGAGGTTGTCATGTTAGATTCAATTTCCATAGCATCATCATGCATTTGGGTTAAGGTAGCCCCCCACCTCTCTCTTAAGAGAAGGGCAAAGTCGGGTTTGAAAGCTCCTACGAAGGCTACTTTGGTTGCAGGTTGGGAGGGTTTAAATTCGGCTGGGATCTTATTATACAGCTTGTTAAATCTTTGGATAAATTCCATAACTGTTTCTGAATTCCTTTTCTTTAAAGATCCGAACTCGGTCAGATAATATAAGTGGTCTTTTCTCTCACCCCATTGTCTAAGAAAGGCATCTTCTAAGGCATTGTAAGAAAGGATAGACCCTACGGGTAGGCTTCGGAACTAGGTCCGTACCTGTCCTTCAAAAGTTTGAAAAAACAATCTCGAATAAACGTCTTCCTGTTCCAAACCTAGAATATCAGCGAACTGATCAAAGAAATTTATATGTTCGGCCGCAGTTAAGTCCCCTTCCCCTGTAAATTTTGGTAAATTTTTTATATAATTTTCAGGAAGGTCATGAAGAGGTACGGGTAGAACCAAAGGTGCATATCTCGCAGCCACTTTAGTGAAAACTCTGGGGGGTGGGGGAGGCACTTGGCCCCCCGCTCCTCCTCTGGCGACCACCATTGGTACTACCTAACAAGGAAAGGGTGCATTATATAAAGGGTTATGAAAGACTAAAAGCGGATTTCTAGCTTCTTTGAGGGATGAGAAAAGCGAAGACGGGTGAATAGAGATGCGAGGACTTGGCTCCTCGGATTTGCAGGAGACGTAATCAAGGGATCCTGCAGGTGTAAGATTTGAATATATAGTGTACTCTTCGATACTTTATGAGGTCGGGAAGTCTAAAAGAAGATTCGGCGGGATATCAACCGCTGATAAATTTACTACAAATTTATTACTTTTGTGTCCGACAGAGGTTTTCGGAAGGAATTCACTTTTAACCACAGAACTAGCTAAAAATGAATTAGTGGTCTCGGGAGGGGTACTATGTGAAGTTGAAGATTCACAAGAACTCTTGGTCTTGGGCTGTGGGTACTTAAGATGATAGACTGCAGTAGTCGGCTTAAGAGAACCTCTAGCTTTCAGTATTATTTTGGGATCTAAAATAAGCGTGGTCTGCTTGCTCTCTGGGTTTTGTCTGGTATTCCTTCGACCGGATGCCAGCTTACTTATACGTAGAGTCGCCAAGTGAAAGATAGGAAAATCCTTTAGAAAGTGCCCACTCTTTGTTCACTATCAAAGGGTGAAACTTGAAAATATATGTCGTTCTTCCAAGGGAAAAGGTTTCGTAACTTCGTTCCCCAGCAACGGCGCCAAAAAGATGTTGTTCCAGAGTCTATACTTAAGGCTTTAAAAACTACAGTGTCTAGGCATCTGAAAGTTAGTATGGTGTAAAAAGGGAGAAGAGTATAACTTCAAGAAAGGAAGCTAGGGTTGATTTCTAGGTTGTCGCTGTCTAGCTTCCAACTGTTCCTGGATGTTTATATCCCGCTCAATTGCAACCCATGAACGTTCAAGTTCTACCCAAGTGGTGGTTGTTTTAAGTATAGTATCAAAGAGATTTAAGGTGATATGGGTTTGGTCTGATAAACCGAGTTCAATATTAGGTTGTCTTACAACGGGGACAGTCATAGAGGAACAGAAAAATTTGAAAGAAATCTGAAAGTTTTTATGTTGTATCAATTCGATATTATAAACAGAACTTTGAAATTAATGTTAAGGACAAAACGCAAACCAAAGGCCTTTTTTTGTAACTGTGTTATATTTAAAATAAATAATGCGTGAAATATGAGAAAAACATTTAGCTGTTTATAAAGTAAGGCTCCTATCAAGGGAGAATCTCACTCCTTAAATAGAGGAAGAAAATATTTTTTGAAGGAATCCGATGAAGCATAAAATATGACAACTTAAAGGTTCACAGGTCTTGTATCTGTTGTTAGCCGATACAAAGGAAAAACTGTAAAAGATATAGATGAATAAAATTTAATCACCACAGTAGAAGTTTTACTAAATTGCAGTGCAACATTCATCAGATGTATATAAGCGAAATAAAATTGAATATGAATAACAAAGGGAACAAACTCATAACACAGTCTTGATGGAATCAGGATTCTCCGGATTTCTTTGTATTAATTCTCAAAAAGAAGATAGCCTCTCTTACAATCGACCAAAAAGGTCCAACCTTTTTTTCTTTCTACAAAATGTATATTTATACAGATTTTTATATGCTAGAATCTAAATCGTTCCAGAGGTTTTCGGTTACAATCAAATGAGTTAAAACGTTTTGTTTCTTTATCTCTGTCCTCATTTGGTACCGGAAACATGTCTCTTCGCATGCTCCATGCAAATAACGTACTTTTACACCAACTGTGATATCAGCTTAGAAGGTTCTGCTTGGTTATTGGCCTCAAAAATATAACAATATTTCACCAATCGTGGCAACTTTTCTTCCACCTGCTGGTCTTTGGCGCTGATAGAACATAATATACTTGGTTTAATTAGCCATTTATCTATTTGAACTATGTCTATCTGGGTTATTTGTGATATTTCGGCTAATTCTCTTTCTTCATTTTCCTTGATATTTAGCAGATATTTGGCTGTATTGATCTGACTTAGTATCTCAATGCTACTTTCACCTTCAGAACTCAACCACATCCCATTTAACAAACCGAAAGTTTATTCACAATATTTTCTTATCTCCTTAGCTTGTTGTCTGCCTTCAGATATATTTCGCTCCCATTCTTTCAACAAGATATTTCCCCTGGTCTGCTCTGAGATGGGAAAACTGGAACTACTGCTTATTTCCTTTCTCATCGTGGCTATAATATCCTTTTGGAACGCAACCCGAGCCACTATGACTTCCCTTTCTCTGAGAGAGAGGTTCTCCAACATATGGTCAATGAGTTGGCAACTACTTTGAATCGTTTCCACTTTAACAAGCAGACCTTGTTGCGTCGCCGATAACCTTTTTCTGATTTCTATTGCTTGGGATTGAAATATCCCGATATTGATTACCTGGCTTTTGGATAACTCTAATTTGGCCCGAAGTTGCTCTATCAATTCTCCTTGTTGGGCTATATGTATCTGACTTGTTTGAACCATCAGCTATGTCTATTCAGGATCAGCTTTGAGCCGCTCGATTTCATTTTGATCATCTATTCTAGCTTGCTCCAAAGTTGCATCCGCCTGATCTTTGGCAACAGCCTCTGTTGTAGCTAGTTTAGCCTCTAATGTCTTGATTAGACGACTTTTTCGCTTCAGCTGATCTTTTAGGGTCCCGACTGAATATTGGTTTGTCATAGCGAAAGCACCCAATGTTCCTGCTATTTGCATTGCAAATTCTTCTTTTTTCATGGTTCTTCCATCAGTTATAATTTTAAATTTCTTGGATACAGTACCCGCCTCTTGGTAGAGTTCTTGTCTCATGACATCCTTTCTCCTCTTATCTAGGAAGAATTCATTCAGAGGTAGCTCTTCCACTGATATGGGTGTTAATTCTTCACCAAAAATCTAACCTGCGTATGGTATTCCCTTTGTCGACTGCAGGGGAGTAACAGAAACAATGGGATTACTAACCTGTTTAGATGATTTCCCTAGAGTAACAGTTGAAGTTGGCTCGCTTGGAGGATCGGAAGCCTCAACTTCTAGTTTTGGGCCCCCAGTTTGCTCTTCTTTGTCCTGTTGTTCTTCTTGGCCGAGTGCTGAATCTTTGGAGCCTTTGGCTTTTGTTTTCTGCACCTCTACAGTCGTTGGATTCTTGCCCCATAATACTAGGGGAAGGCAACTCCACCTATGTTCTTGGAATTTGAAAACATCGACCCTCTCTTTGGGCAACAGGGCTTGTATCCGAGCCAAAACCTTGGCATACGATCTCGCACCTTAGAAAATATCATCATGAGGTGAATTCTCGTGCTCAAACCTTTTAAGGCCACAACTAGCCAAGTGATTACTCACGACCCTGTGTGGGTCGTGTTTCTTGAATTCAATATGGACTAATTTTATATCTTCTAAGGTAGTTGCCTTGGCCTTTGCATGCCTGAAATCTAATAAAGAATAGGTGTTTAAATGAATGGGGAAAGGTGGCCATACCTTCTTTGAAAACCTTTCAACTCTTTACTTATGCCACCAATCACAGTTGCATGGTGATCTCATGACATGCCAACTTATCGGGTATAAATAATGGTAGAGGATGTGGAGGGAGAGAAGCACCGAAAACCCTGATGTATGAAAACTCTTCCTCCACGTACCAATCAGCTACCCTGCTCAAATTGGCCGCAATGCTATCTGAGATCCGAGGTGGTGGATTACCGAAGATGGCAACATGCATCGGTACCATTACCCAATTGAAGATTTCATATATAAAATCTGAGGCCTTATCCTCCCAAATCTTAGAATGATAGACATGGATAGGCTCGGTCTCTGATGGAGCCCAGCTCCAACTCATTAAGGGAAAAGGTGACATGGAACACATGGCATCCATGATGTATGCAGACATAAAAAATGAGGCAGCTCTCCCGCTTGCCCTCTGCGTTCGATATTCTGTAATTCAATTGGTCAGATTATCTGACAATAGCTTGGCCCAGTCGAAAGAAAAGCCTTCTGCTACCATATGCATCAGAGGCACCCATGGGAGGAAAAAATGCGTGGTGTCTTCTCTCTCATACAATCTACAGGTCATCATCGCTATGTATTTGAACTGTGCTTCCAAAGAAGATATGGAATAAACTCCATTGCT